>OZ023264.1:110678514-110936014 GCA_964006375.1 Tillus elongatus
TACCTAATGCGATTATAATTAATAATTTTGTAACAGATCCACAATTTGACGGATTGGGTGACAAATAACAATAACTGACAACCTCCGTCACTGTGTATTGTATTACCACACGCCACAGAATATATATACATAATGTACTGTGGTAATATTAAGTAATACTGTCATAGAATACAAAACATTTTGTTCAAAGGCGGAAAAGTTCCGTTTTTTGTTGAAAATTAATTAATATCATTTTGTATTAATTTTTATCGATTCGATATCTGGTAAAAGAAATCGATTTTCGTGGAAATCGAGAGCTGGCCTATTCGAACTCGAAAATCGATTTGGAATCGGACATCTCTAATTTGGGCCATATAGAATGTTCTAGACATACCTTAGACGGTGCAGATCTAATAATAAAATCACCACTGGCTGGAGAGTCTATGCTGTGCAGCTAAGGCCAATACAAATCATAACAATATGTGGGTTCACCAGGCGTCAAAAGCTGCCAGCGCTGCATTGTTGTCAAAAAATGTTGACGTTGTCAACAATTTTTGACATAACAATTCCGCTGGTGGCCTCGCCAAATGAAATGTCAACATTTTGTTTGAGCATCTTATCTAGGATTCATACGCGGATTCGATTCTTTCTGTGGGTATTCGAGTACAATAATTGGTACTTTTGAGGATCGAATCATTTCCGATCCCTCGGCTTGGGTTCTCCCATCACCAATCAATAGTCCTTCTGTAACTGTCAAAAATATAATATTTTAATAATGTAGTTATAGCAAAGAGGTTGATATACAACATACAACCTCTTTCTTTGAGGTATAGCAATGACGTATAGAGATACGTAAATACGCATACGTACCTCTATACATACGTCATTGAGTTATAGTTATGCGTCTTTCATGTTGCTGTTTTAACATTAATAACATTTAAGAAGAATTACGGATACACCAATCAACCTAGAAAATAAAAATACGAAACACTGTCTTTAAGACAAAACCTACCCAATGTGTGTACATTTTCAAATATTCATTTTGGAATGAATTGAGGTTTTAATTAAAATAAAGTCAAATTTAACCATGAACGTGAACAGACAGAGCCAGCTTTGTGATAGAAGCGAGTGTGAGTATAGCGATTATATTTCCGTAGATGGATTTGATAGTGAAGAGGCAGAGGAAGCTCTAGTAATTAAAGAGGAACAAAACTCTGAGCACCAGTGGAGAGGGAGAGTGGAAATTAACCACAACACAGAATATACACCGATTACTGTGAAATTGGAGAAGATTGCAGGACAGTGTTTAGATGAATCAAAACATTACTACATAGGTGAGGTGGACCATGAGAAAACTGAGGGTTCTAAAGTTCTTACGGGTGAACAGATAGTTAATGAAAAAAATGATAATCCTTTTATTAAAAGTGAAGTGATTATAGAAGATTTTAAAATTGAAACATTGGATCATGGCTGTACAGGCCTCAGTAATCATGACTTTGCTGATCTGAAGGATGTATTAGTGAAAGATGAAGTAGGTACGAAATCAAAACGTTTTAAATTTTATGAGTGTAATAATCGTACCTTCAGAAAGTTTTCTTCAAAAGAACACAAGATGGCAAGACACAGTGAAGATAAGCCTATTAAATGTGATAAATGTGACTTTAGTACTGCCAATAAGTATTATATTTCACAACATATGTTAAAACATAGTGAAACAAGACCTTTTAAATGTGATCAGTGTGATTATAATACTGTCGGAAAGTTTCAGTTAAGACGACACATAAAAACAAGACACACTGACGAAAAGCATTATAAATGTGATAAATGTGATTATAGTACTGTTAGAAAGGATCGGTTAACACAACACATAACAGCAAGACACAGTGAAGAAAGGCCCTATAAATGTGATCAATGTGACTATAGTACTTCCAATAAGAGAAGGTTAATACAGCATGTAATGGTGAAACATAGTGAAGAAAAACCTTATAAATGTGGTCAGTGTGATTATAGTACTGCTCTTGAGAAGTATTTATCATATCATATAATCTATAAACATAGTGAAAAACGACTTTTTAAATGTGGCCAGTGTGATTATAGTACTGTTAGAAAGGATCGGTTAACACAACACGTAACAACAAGACACAGTGAAGAAAGGCCTTATAAATGTGATCAATGTGATTTTAGTACTGCCAATAAGTATTATATTTCGCAACATAAAATGACAAAACACACTGGAAAACTACCTTTTAAATGTGGTCAGTGTGACTATAGTACCGCTGGAAAGTTTAATTTAAAACAACACATAACAGTAAGACACAGTGAAGAAAGGCCTTATAAATGTGATCAGTGTAATTATAGTACTGTTGTAAAGTTCCATCTAACACGGCATGTAACAGCAAGACACAGTGAAGAAGGGCATTATAAATGTGGTCGGTGTGATTATAGTACAATTAGAAGGTGTGACTTAATGCAACACATATCAGCAAGTCACAGGCCTTATAAATAATGTGCTAAATGTGACTTTAGTGCTACCCTGATGTATAGTTTATCACAGCACATTACAGCAAGGCATACCAAAGATAAATATGACTTTATTACTGCTTATAATTTCTGTAGGTAAAGTTTTAGCTAAGGTATACAGTTTATTATGTGTTAAGACAGTATTACTTTTCACAATACTATTGGGCTGTAGCATTCCAATGGCCAGGGAGGTAAAATATCTTGGGGTCGTATTGGACTCTAAGCTAACCTGGAATGGTCACATTGGAAAAATATTGCGTAAGGCAGTCATTACCTTACTGTCACTAGGCAGCCGCCTAGTGGAAAAACGTGGGGACTAAGACCTAGTATGGCCCACTGGCTGTACACAAGGGTGGTCAGACCATCGTTAACATATGCGGCACTGGTCTGGTGGCCTAAGGTGACACAATCCAGTGCCAAACTAAAACTAGGCAAGAGCCAAAGGATGGCTTGCCTAGGCATCACAGGGGCCATGTCTTCAACCCCAACAGCCGCCATGGAGGTGTTGCTGGATCTGCCCCCCCCTACACTTAGTTATTATGGGGGAGGCCAGGCTAGGACTATACAGACTAGCCTGCAATGGTAGACTGAAGATCAACCCAGGCTTCAGGGGCCACTGCAAAATTCAGGAGATCGTGAAGGAGCCCATGCTTGAAATGAGGTACAACTTCGCGAGCCCGCGAATGTGCAGGTAAAACAATTTTACAGTGGTAATCCCCAACCGCGAGGCATGGCGGGAGGAGACGCCGGGCGTGACTAAGAGCACTGCCAGGGGAGCCATTAAGTCCTGCGTCAGAAAGCAACACAAGGTGTACTGGGTGGACTGTCCAGGGCTCAGACATGGAAAGGTAATAATTGACGGACCTAGTTCAAAGAGAGCTGTGGAGCTGCTAAATCTTAGCAGAGGACAGCTCAGAAACACAACAGGTCTCTTGACGGGACACATAGCCGTCAAGAAACACCTGCATAAAATGGGGCGGTTCGAAGGGGACCTTGCATGCAGACTCTGCGGCTAGGGGGAGGAATCAGCCCAGCACATCTTGTACGAGTGTAAAGCTCTGGACCGCAAAAGACAACTGATCTACGGTCAGTCTAGACCGGAGACAAAGCAATATAAAACTTCACCCTACCAATCATGTGCAGACTAGTTCAAGGCACAGTGATTTTGGAATGGGTGGAGTAAGACTAAGTGTATGCACAATCAACCAAATGTTGCAGTGCTATCGGGGCGGCAAGGCCGCGGACGAGCCCTGAGGGGAAAAAAAAAGTTCTCGTTAGTTGTGCCCAGAACTCCCCCCTTTGAAAGTAGCATCAACATTAATTACTCAAAGAAAAACCTATTAATAATTAAGCTGATAATCAAATAGTGCTGGTTAAAATTGAATAATGTTAATTAAGGATTTTGTTAAGATTTTTCTTGGTGTTATTTATTTTATTTTTGGTTCTAAATCTGTCTACATGGTTTCGTTAACAAATTTTAATATGTTAAGTTAACATGGATATTTACACTTCTTGGGTTGATTTTTTTATTAATATTATTAATCACGTTTATTAAATACATTAACAAGAAATTACTACAAATGAATTAAAATCCACAACTCAAGCTAAGCTAAGGTGGAACCCCATGGCGAAGTCTAGCCCTTGGCTAATCTTCTCAACCATAAATTTCCCTAATGCAATAGTGCAACGTGAGCATGTATATGATCCACTACAATACAAACCACCAATCACACTCGCATCGCAAGAGGTAGCCTCTACAAATTAAGAATCTATGATTAGTACTACTAATATTGTTCACATTATCTATACCACTAATATTGCTGGGAGAGCAAATACCTCTTAAATGTGTTCTTGAATGCGCTGTCGGTGAGACTCCAATATGCACGAGGTAACGAATTATAAAGTTCCAAAGCATTATAAATAAAAGTCCTTTAAGCATAGCTGTCCGATGACGCAGAATCGTTAACCGATATGGGTACCGTATATTGACGTCGTGAGCCCCACCTCTGAACGAGAATGTTTCCTTTAGAGAAGATGGTGATGAGCGACCATTAATCACGGCCAAAACAAATTTTCCAAGATGTAGTTTTCTTCTATCAGCCATTCTTAACCAAGCCAACCCCCTATAAGTATGTGACACATGATCCCTACCACGCAATCCAAATATAAATCTCGAACACGAATTCTGGACTACCTGTATGCGATTCCTATCCCTCACATCACTGTAATGTCCCTAAACCAGATCACAATAATTAAAACTAGACAGCACTAGTGTCTCACAAAGGTTTTTACGTAATTGTGTGTTTAATATATGCCTGTTACAGTACAATAATTTTAATGAAATAAAGCTCCTCTGAAGCATCCTTTTTACATGCTGCCTAAACCTAAGGTCCGTATCGAGAGTAATGCCCAAGTTCACGGCGGAATGCACAAAATCAAGCCGGGTACCATCAATCATAATATTCAACATGTTCGTGGAGATGCTCACATCTCTCTTGCTACAAAGTATCATTTTTGATTTAAGAGGATTAAGTTTCAAGCCATGCCCCTCCGAAAGGTCTCTCAACCGCAGCAGCTCCGAGTTAATGACCTCGGACGTGTGAAGCGAATCTATGCTATCAAAATCAAACTGTAGCTGTGTATCGTCAGCAAAGGCGTGAACTCGACAGCAGTCAAGAGACTGCAGTATGCTAGATGTATACACCAAAAAAGTAGAGGCCCCAAAACGGAGCCTTGTGGTACACCCGAAAGAATGGTCAGACCATCTGCCAATAGAAAACATCAACTGCGAGCGGTTGTCAAGATAAGACTCGATCAGTCTATGATAATCATTAGAGAAGCCATAATATCTTAACTTAGACAACAAGAGCCTGTGATTTATAGTATCGAACGCCTTTGAATAGTCAAGCAGCACAAGAAGAGAACACTTACCCTTATCAACTGCAGACATATTGTCAATAAGCGTTGATGAGTGCCACAGATGTATTAAAGCCACTCCGAAAGCCACACTGTGTATGAGGCAGTATATTGTTATCATTATCGTCGTATATATATATATATATATATATATATATATATATATATATATATATATATATATATATATATATATATATATATATATATCGTTACGTTCTACGGGGTTCTGGATTTGTTAACTAACAAAACACAGCTTTTCAAACTACTATTTTATTATAACCAACTATTTTCCAACACCAGTACCAACTATAATATTTCTCTCTTACTAAATGTCCATAGAACTATATTCCACTATTCACCTTCTATGATCGCTTCTTATACACCAACACTTACTGCTGACTCGCTTAATACTCTATGATCACTTATTCTACACCGCACTAATTCAATACTGAACTGACTCACTCTATGTACTGTTCGTATATTTATACTCCCCATAGAGATTCTACACTTTTCTACACCTGCCACTTATTGTCCCTTCTAGAAATATCATTCCAGAGTGTTCGCTGTCAGCAACACACTACAACTGATCATAGAAGAAACCAATTCCATAAACTTAATTCTCATAGACACATGTGACACTGCCCCTCTCTTATATTCGATCGTCGCGGTCGAATTCTGACATTTCTTGGTATGGCGTAAGTCTGTGCATATGGACCACCTTCATCTTGCTCTTTGGGCTCCTCTGAATGCGATATACAACGTCATTGATCCTTTTGACCACCTTATAAGGGCCTTCCCATAATTTCTGTAGTTTTGGTGACCCTCCCTTGCGTTGTACTGGATTGTAGAACCACACACGATCTCCTTCCTTAAAACCAGCTGAATTAGCTCGCACGTCATACCTGGTTTCATGCAGGGGCTTTCTACTCGTATATGCATTCTGACAGCAGAGTGGATGTCTTCTATTCTTCTTTCCAAATATTTTATGTATTCATCAGTTGACCGTGGAGCATCTCTGGGTTTTCCACATATGAGATCAGGAGGAAGTCTTAACTCCCGCCCAAAAACCACGCTGGCTTGTATATGTCCGGTAGTCTCATGTACAGCCGAGCGGTATGCCAGTAGAAATAGTGGAATGTGCCGGTCCCAATCCGTTTGGTGTTCATTGACAAATATTCTTAAGTGGGACTCCAAAGTAGCATCCAATCTTTCCACCATTCCGTCAGATTGAGGGTGTATGGGTGTAGTTCTCGTTTTCCTGATTCCCATAAGCTCACAAACCTTCTGGAATACAGCCGACTTGAAGTTGCGTCCTTGGTCAGAATGGAGCTCTAGTGGTGTGCCAAATCTACAGAAAAACTCATTCACCAATACTTCTGCGACGGTGGTGGCCTCCAGTGGCGTCTCCTGAACAAAAAGTTCGGGTGTGCGGTAACGAGTTGCTGTTAGTGGTGGTTTTAAAAATTAATAACACTAAATGTATGTATATATATATATATATATATATATATATATATATATATATATATATATATATATATATATATATATATATATATATATATATATATATATATATATATATATATATATATATATATATATATACATATATATATATATATATATATATATATATATATATATATATATATATATATATATATATATATATATATATATATTTATATATATATATATATATATATATATATATATATATATATATATATATATATATATATATATATATATATATATATACATATATATATATATATATATATATATATATATATATATATATATATATATATATATATATATATATATATATTTATATATATATATATATATATATATATATATATATATATATATATATATATATATATGGGAATAATAGGTAGATAATACATTAATCTCCCACCGCAACACTAACAAATTAAAAAGTCGCTTAAAACTTTAAAACACGAAAAGAACATGGAATTATTATACAACCTCTTCTCTTCACACAAATTTCTGTTAGCGTTAGCACTGTCCGGAACGGGATGAAAACTGAAAACATTAAAAGTAGTTCAATGTTAATATGGTACTAAATAATGAAATGTGTAAAAAGCCTGGATGCAGCAAGTGCGTTATGGTAGTGAATTTTCATAGAAATGATCGGGCATAAAATATTTTATTATAACTTTTTTTTCTTGTAACATATAAATCTAAATTTTGGTGTATAGTTTACTTTTTATATCGTAAACCTACCTACCAAATTTGGTTATCATACCTTTTTTATTTTTTGAGATACAAATTTTTTTCGAATGAAAACTCAAAATTTTCCCGGAAAACATCATCCGATTTTCCTGAATAACGAACTTATCCAAGCCATTTATAAAGGAAGGTACATGCCAAATTTTATCAAAATCGGCCCATTATATTTTGAATTATCGGTGTGATACCTATATATATATATATATATATATATATATATATATATATATATATATATATATATATATATATATATATATATATATATATATATATATATATATATATATATATATATATATATATATATATATATATATATATATATATATATATATATATATATATATATATATATATATATATAAAATATGAAACTGACCCCGGATATGGGTTTTAGGGGTCCTAGTTCGCGCTCATTTGCAAACATTTTTTTCAAAATTCAAAAGTCGAGATCTCCCCATTAGTGAATTTTTTCTACGAAAATTCACTAAAATGTATTATAGTCTTTGATCCTAGAATAGTGTGGTCTCTGCAAGCGCAGTCGTAATGTTTGTAAATAATGCTATCACAACGTTGGGTAGACCGTCGTTCCTTTCATTTGTCTTGAGTGGTATTTTTATAGCTCACTGCAGTGTTAAAATCAATGGTATTTTCCGGACTATTTTAAACACATGGGTGGGGGACTGCATTGTATACCAATACCACTCGATCGACTGAAGTTGTTCGGAAATAATAACGCACACCTAACCCGAATTCATTCCCAGTTGCTATTGACCTACTCATATTCTCTGAATATGAAGACTGTGCACATTTTGATTATATTTTAGGGCGTGCGGCGCACACCTAGCTCGCTAGGAGAAATCGCCACTGGTGGCCTCTTGATTCGGGACCGCAAACACTTCTGGCCACTTGCTAAAATAATCCATGGCTAGAAGCATATAGCGATTTCCTGTGTCTGTTCTAGGGACAGGACCAGCTATCTCGATTGCAATTATTTCGAAAAGGGCTCCCACGTTGTACTGTTTCATTCGCCCCCTGGTTTTTGATTTAGGCCCCTTACTGGATGCACACGCTTGGCAGATTTTGCACCATTCTTCCACATCAGCTTAAAAACGTTCTCTGTCCTTTTCCAAAGTTTTCTTTTCGCCTAAATGGCCTCCACCTGCCCCGTCATGGATCTCCTCGATTACCGCCCTAACTCTGGGCCGCGGAAGAATTATTTGCTTCAATATGCGGATTACATCTTCTGACTCCCAGTTCCTGACCAGAAGATTACCTTCGATTTCAATGGAGTCCCACTGGGCCCAGTAACTTTTGGTGGCAACGTTTTTATCACTAACTTCTGACCAAGTGGGTCTTTCGTGGCAAGCCTCCTTCCATCTGTAGATTGGTTGGATATGAGAGTTTCTTTTTTATCCTCCATTAACCTCTGCGGGTCCCATCCGTTAACGGGTTGCACCGTTGTCCTCCTACACACTTCGAGATTCAATCCTTTGTTTTTGGCAGAGATGCAATGCTTGCATTTTGGTGGGCAAGGTATCCTAGATAGGTCGTCGGCTTTGCCCTGCTGTCGTCCAGAGCGGTGTTCGATGGTAAAATTGTACTCTTGAAGGCGTTCAAGCCACTTCGCCATTTGCCCCTCTGGATTTTTTCTTCTTCTGAGACTTGGAGACTGCGAACCCTCACATTGCCTTTAGAAGCTTGCTTGGCAGCTTCAAATTCTAGCGAATGTGCCAAAGCATCGTTCAAGTTTTTATGTCTCGCCATCCTCAGCGCCTGTTGAGTGTCGGTATCCCTAATGCCGTCAATGAATGTTTGCAGCGACAGCTGGTTCAAAAATTCCACCGGAGCTGGGGGGTAAGCTGATCGTGTTAGTCTGGCATCGTCGGCTTCAAATTGTTGCAGAGTTTCGCCCGATTTCTGACAGCGACTATTTAACTGAGTTTGGTACAGCTGTTGTAAATGCTGGTCGCCAAATCTCATTTCTAGGTAATATCTAATGCTGTCAAAACTGTCCTGTTCTTCATTGGGGATACCTGCGAGCACATCTAGGGCATCTCCTCTGAGAGCCACAATTAGCGAAGTCGCTTTCCCTCTCTCTCGCCCCAACCATTTGCTGTAGCAGCGGCTTCAAATTGGCGTAGATAAATACCCCACGGGACTGAGCCATCAAATGTGGGGACCTTAATTCTCACGACCGGGCTATCTTTGAGCCTGATGTTTCCTTCTGCTAGGGTTTCACACTTCTTTTCTAGTTAATGCAGTTTCTGTTGTACTTCCGTCAGCTTGTAATGTACATCGTCGCTGATACCCCTTACTCTGCTTTCTACTTGCTGGAAGATGTCGTCTTTTATCTGCTTCATACGTTCGTCGACACATAAAGTAATATTTTCAATTCTGCTGGCCTGTTCTTGTAGAATTTTCTTTGTTTCTTCACCTTTTTTCTGGCCTATTCTTTCAAGCTGGGCGTCCATATTGGCTGTTGCGATAGGTGTCTTAGTCATAGACGTACTTAAAGCGTGTACACAGTTTATTCTGTTTCGAGAACACACTGCTGACACTGATCTTCCAAAGATTCTAGAAATTTTCACGTTGTTCAACGAATATTCTGGAAAATATTTCTGCTAGCAGCTTGAAAATGCCACTTCTGACACCAGTTGTTACGTTCTACGGGGTTCTGGATTTGTTGACAAACAAAACTCAGCTTTTCAAATTACTATTTTATTATAACCAACTATTTTTCAACACCAGTATCAACTAAAATATTTCTTTCTCTTACTAAATGTCCATAGAACTATATTTGCCTTCTATGATCGCTTCTTATAGACCAACACTTACTGCTGACTCGCTTAATACTCTATGATCACTTATTCTACACCGCACTAATTCAATACTGAACTGACTCACTCTGTATACCGTTCGTCTATTTATACTTTCCATAGAGATTCTACACTTTTCTACACCTGTCACTTCTGGTTTCTTCTAGAAATATCATTCCAGAGTGTTCGCTGTTACCAACACACTACAACTGACCATAGAAGAAACAAAGACCATAAACTTAATTCTCATAGACAAATGTGACAATATATTGTCACATTTGTCTATGAGAATTACGGTTATGGACTTTGTTATTCTGTGGTCAGATGTCGGTTATAAAGTGTTGGTAAGAGCGAACACTCTGGAATTATATTTCTAGAATGGACCAGAAGTGACAGGTATAGAATAGTGTAGAAGGTCTAGGATCTCTATGGACAGTATAAATAGACGAGCGGTGCGCAGAGTAAGTTAATTCATTAAGTCGGTGTGGTGTAGAATGGTGATCATAGAGTATTAAGCGAGTTAGCAGTAAGTGTTGGTGTTTAAGAAGCGATCATAGAAGGCGAATAGTGGAATACAGTTCTATGGACATTTAATAATAGAGAGCAATATTTTAGTTGATACTGGTGTTGGAAAATAGTTGCTTATAACAAATTAGTAGTTTGAAAAGCTGTGTTTTGTTAGTCAGCGAATCCAGAACCCCGTAGAACGTAACAACTGGTGTCAGAAGTGGGATTTTCAAGCTGCTAGCGGAAATATTTTCCGGAATATTCGTTGAACAACGTGGAAATTTCTAGAATCTCTGGAAGATCAGTGTCAGCAGTAATTAATAACTGGGTGTGTTCTTGAAACAGAATAAACTGTGTACCAGCTTTAAGTACGTCTATGCCTAAGACATTTAGCGCAACAGCCAATATGGACGCCCGCAGCTATTGGAATTGATTAAAGAAATTAAAGAAGAAGCAAGAAAAAGAGATGAAGAAATGAGAAAAGGGTTGAAGACGCCAGAAAAGGAGATGAAGAGGTTAAAGACGAGTTGATACAAAGAGACGAACAAGCGAAAGAAGAAATGAGAAAAGGAGATGAAGGGGACAAAGAAGAAATGAGAAAAAGAGATAAAGAGGTCAGAAAAAGAGACGAAGAAGTCAAAGAAGAAATTAAAAAGGAGATGAAGAGGTCAGAAGAAGAGACAAAGAAGCCAAAGAAGAAATGAGAAAAGTACATGAAGAGGCCAGAAAAAGAGACGAAGAGATAAGAGAGGAGCTAAGAAAAAGAGACGAAGAAGTCAAAGAAGAAATAAGAAAAAGAGATGAAGAGGTCAGATAAAGAAGCCAGAAGAAGGGATGAAGAAACAAAGAAAATTCTGCAAGAACAAGCCAGCAAAATTGAGAATATTCGTGTGTGGACGAACGTATGAAGCAGGTAAAGGACATCTTCCAACAAGTAGAAAGTCGAGTAAGGGGTATCATCGACGATGTACATGACAAACTAAAGTTCAGCAGTAAATGCAAACACTAGAAAATAGGTGTCATACCATGTTTCCATCAGACTTGAAGATAGCCCGGTCGTAAGAATTAAGGTCCCCACATTTGATGGCTCAGTCGCATGGGGTATTTATCTACGCCAGTTAGAAGCAAATGGCTGGGGCGACAGAGAGAAAGCGACCTCTCTAATTGTAGAGGAGATGTCCTAGATGTGCTCCAAGGTATCCCCAGGGAAGAACAGGACAGTTACGACAGCATTCGGTATTACCTAGAAATGAGGTTTGGAAACCAGCATTTACAACAGCTGTACCAAACGCAGTTGAAAAGTCGCTGTCAGAAATCAGGCGAAAGTCTGCAGCAATTCGAAGCCGACGTTGCCAGACTAACACGATCAGCTTACCCCACAGCCCCCGGTGGAATTTTTGAATCAGCTGTCACTGCAAACATTCATTGATGGCATCAGGGATACCGACAATTGACAGGCGCTGAGGATGGCGAGACATAAAAACTTGAACGATGCTTTGGCACATTCGCTAGAATTTGAAGCTGCCAAGCAAGCTTCTAAAGGCAATGTGAGGGTTCGCAGTCTCCAAGTCCCAGAAGAGGAAAAGAAACCAGACTTATCCAAGTTTGCGCAGCGATTGGAGAAACTAGAAGAACAGGTAAAGCACACGACTCATAAGGAGCCAAAGCAAGTTCATCGTGCAAGTGCCATACGCTGTTGGAACTGTGGCAAAGTGGGACACATAAGGAGTGAATGCCGGGCCCCAAGATCATCTTCAACTAACGCACAGGAAAACTAAATACAGCTAGCTTTAGGGGGCGAGAGCTGGTTGCCCACCACAATGCCCCGAAGTTGACAACTGTTTCACTGGTCAACGATTCTGGCAACACGCTCATCGTAGACGGATACATTGGCGACAAGAAGGCTCAACTGGTTGTAGACACTGGCGCATCCAGAACGATAATCCGTCGTGATAAAGTACCAAAATGGCGGGTAAGAGAGCCAGAAAGAATCTACAAAGTGACCACAGCTGGTAGCGAACATATTCGTGTATTTGGTGATACTGAGGTCAAGCTACAAATTGGACCTTCGAAAACCAAACAGCGAGTTATTGTTGCCGCCATATCAGACCCCATTATACTTGGACTAGATGTTCTACAAGGTCACGGTGTCAAGTTAGATCTCGAGAACAATGTTTTAAATATCGGCGATGAGGAAGTAGTCATGTCGACTGTGAATAACCTTGCGATTCGAAAAGTCACGGCCAAATAAGATGTCATTGTGAGAGCACAGAGTTAATGTATTGTCCCGGTGAAGATAGTTGGAGACATTTCGGGACAAGTGGTGGGTATTATAGAACCAGAAGACAACGATCTTTTTAAGAAAGCTCTACTAGTCGGTAAAACTTTTATTCAAGCAAAAGAGCTGGCAGCTGTCAGAATAGCCAACCTTAAGAGCTTTGATCAGAAGATTTCCAAAGGTTCCGAAATCGGAACATTCTCGCCAGTAACCATCATATGGCGTTGCCACGACCAAGAAGACCCAGCCTCGTCCATCCCGGATGAACCACTTCCAGAACATCTACGCGATGTCTTAGCAGAAGCTAGTGGGAATGTTTCCCCACAACAGAAGCAAGCAGTGGCTAAATTTCTGTCTAAATATCGCAACGTTTTCGTAACCGACAAGAACAATTTTGGAAGAACAGACCTAGTACGCCATTGCATTGAGACTGGGACATCTGTACCAATCAAGCAACCACCGCGAAGGGTACCATTGGCAAAACAGCACGAAGTTGACACCATGCTAAGGGAGATGGAGGCACGAGTTATAGAAGCATGGCAAAGCCATTGGGCCTCTCCAGTAGTGTTAGTTAAAAAGGAAGATGACTCCACAAGGTTTTGTGTAGATTACCGCCGGTTAAATGATGTCATTAAGAAAGACAGCTATCCACTTCCCAGAATTGACACTACACTTGATACACTGGCAGGTGCAAGATGGTTTTCGACATTGAACTTGAAAAGTGGCTCCTGGCAAGTCGAGATTGAGCCCAAAGACAAAGAAAAGACTGCGTTTACTACTGGTAGTGGACTGTGGCAGTTCAACGTCATGCCATTTGGGTTGTGTGCTCCAGCCACTTTTGAGCGTCTAATGAAGACAGTTTTGAGAGGTCTACACTGGAAAACATGTCTCGTGTACCTAGATGACGTCATTATCTTAGGAAACACGTTCGAAGATCACATGAATGTCGAACAAGTGTTTCAGAAACTAAAGGGAGCCAATCTGAAATTATATCCGAAGAAATGCTGTCTCTTTTAGAAATCAGTCAAGTACTTAGGCCATATTATCACCCCAGATGGAGTCAAAACCGACTCAGGGAAGACAGACTGTATTATGAACTGGAACATTCCAACCAATGTGCATCAGCTGCGAAGTTTTCTGGGCCTCTGCACGTATTACCGCCATTTTGTAAAGGGGTTTGCTGACATCGCGAAAGCTTTGCATAAACTGACGGAAGAAAAGACACCCTTCATTTGGACCAATGATTGTGAAAAAGCATTTGAGACACTAAAACGGGCTCTCTGTTCATCCCCGATTCTGACATACTCCCAGCCTGGTCACAGGCTTATTGTGGACACGGACGCGAGCAATGTTGGTATTGAAGGTGTTCTTTCGCAGGAGCAGGGAGGCCAAGAGAAGGTTGTAGGGTATTTCAGCAAAGCCTTGTCTAAAGCAGAAATCAACTATTGCGTGACGAGGAAAGAACATCTAGCCATTATCAAGACGTTGGAGCATTTTCACAAATATCTATATGGTCAAGAATTTCTCCTGAGAACCGACCACGCTTCCCTACGCTGGTTTCTTCAATTTAAAAATCCAGAGGGGCAGATGACGAGGTGGTTTGAACGCCTTCGAGAGTACAATTTTATCATCGAACACCGCCCTGGACGACAGCACGGTAATGCCGACGCCCTATCTAAGAGACCTTGCCCATCAAAATGCAAGCATTGCACCTCTGCCGAAAACAAAGAAGGACTGAATCTCGAAGTGTGTAGGACGACAACCGTGCAACCCGTTAACCGATAAGGCCCGCAGAGGTTAATGGAGGAGCAAAAAGAAGACCCTGATATCCAACCAATCTACAGATGGAAGGAGACTTGCCTCGAAAGACCCACTTGGTCAGAAGTTAGTGATAAAAGCGTTGCCACCAAAAGTTACTGGGCCCAGTGGGAGTCCCACCATTGAAATCGAAGGTAATCGTCTGGTCAGGAATTGGGAGTCAGGGGACGTAACCCGCATATTAAAGTAAATAATCCTTCCGCGGCCAAGAGTTAGGGAAGTAATCGAGGAGATCCATGGCGGGGCAGGTGGAGGCCATTTAGGGGTAAAGAAAACTTTGGAAAGGGTCAGAGAACGTTGTTATTGGTTACGATGTAGAGCTGATGTGGAAGAATGGTGCAAAACCTGCCAAGCGTGTGCCTCCAGTAAGGGGCCTAAATGAAAAACCAGGGGGCGAATGAAGCTGTACAACATGGGAGTCTCTTTCGAAAGAATTGCAATCGACATAGCTGGTCCTTTCCCTATAACAGACGCAGGAAATCACTATATGCTTGTAACCATGGATTATTTTAGCAAGTGGCCAGAAGTGTTTGCGGTCCCGAATCAAGAGGCCAACACCGTCGCAGAAGTATTGGTGAATGGGTTTTTCTGTAGATTTGGCGCACCACTAGAGCTCCATTCCGACCAAGGGCGCAACTTCGAGTCGGCTGTATTCCGGAAGGTTTGTGAGCTTACGGGAATCAGGAAAACAAGAACTACACCCATGCACCCTCAATCTGACGGAATTGTGGAAAGATTCAATGCTACTTTGGAGTCCCACTTAAGAATATTTGTCAATGAACACCAAACGGATTGGGACCGGCACATTTCCACTATTTCTACTGGCATACCACTCGGCTGTACATGAGACTACCGGACATACACCGACCAGCGTGGTTTTTGGGCGAGAGTTAAGACTTCCTCCTCATCTCATATTTGGAAAACTCACAGATGCTCCACGGTCAACTGATGAATACATCAAAAATTTGGAAAGAAGAATAGAAGCCATCTACTCTACTATCAGAATGCATATACGAGTAGCCTCTGCATGAAACCAGGTATGACGTGCGAGCTAATTCAGCTGGTTTAAAGAAGGAGATCGTGTGTGGTTCTACAATCCAGTACGACGCAAGGGGCGGTCACCGAAACTACCGAAATTATGGGAAGGTCCTTATAAGGTGGTCAAAAGAATCAGTGACGTTGTCTATCAAATTCAGAGGAGCCCGAATAGCAAGATGAAGGTGATCCATATGCACAGACTTACGTCATTCCAAGAAATGTCAGAATTCGACCGGGACGATCGAATATAAGAAGGGGGCAGTGCCACATTTGTCTATGAGAATTAAGTTTATGGACTTTGTTGCTTCTATGGTCGGATGTCGGTTATAAAGTGTGTTGGTAAGAGCGAACACTCTGGAATGATATTTCTAGAAGGGACCAGAAGTGACAGGTGTAGAATAGTGTAGAAGGTCTAGAATCTCTATGGACAGTATAAATAGACGAACGGTGCGCAGAGTAAGTCAGTTCAGAATTGAATCAGTGTGGTGTAGAATAAGTGATCATAAAGCATTAAGCGAGTCAGCACTAAGTGTTGGTGTTTAAGAAGCGATCATAGAAGGCGAATGGTGAAATATAGTTCTATGGACATTTAATAATAGAGAGAAATATTTTAGTAGATACTGGTGTTTTATAATTGTTGCTTATAATAAATAGTAGTTTGAAAAGCTGTGTTTTGTTGGTCAACGAATCCAGAACCCCGTAGAACATAACAATATATATATATATATATATATATATATATATATATATATATATATATATATATATATATATATATATATATATATATATATATATATATATATATATATATATTGCTGTGATAAAAAGGCTAAGGTAGTATTGAATTAGAAAATTTTAAACCTAATTGAAAAGTTAAGATTATGTATTTCCGATAATCAAAATGAAATATTTATTTGTAACAAAACTAATTGTATTTATTAGGCTTCAATATGTAAACAAATACAGTAGCAAGTGTTAAGCAATATGTATAATTAGCTGAATGAGTAATTTAAAAAGTGTAAACAAATGTTTTTAGGTTAACTAGAGTGTAAACAGTGAATTAGAAATGTTGAATTTAACGCCAATAAACATAGTGTAGAAATAACCTTTTCAACCATGCATTAGCTATAATAAAAATTCATGAACTTCAAAGGGGATTCATTGTTTTGACTAATGTGTAAATAAACTGCATTCATTGGATTAGGTGACAACCATTTTGAACTTTTGTAATTAATCCGATCGGATTGGCACAGAAAAATGGGATGATATCCGGCATTTTGAAGATCAAAGAGAGAACGTTTTGAACAGGGCAGAGCGACACCACGTTTGTAAAAACATCGATTGTGTATTCTCCAAATTTATAATAAAAAGTGTGATAAAATGTCCAGCCATAGTGTTTAAAAAGTACAGTGAAGTCGGCATCGTCGTCACACATGTATCCACGACAAAGAAGAACTTCTCCAGCCAGTAATTCAATGTAAGCAGTACGTATTTAAACAGGACGCCGTCGCCGAAGCAAAAAGGTATGTATGATACAGATTACAGATTGAAATATAACTCAGTTTCTCACAAATGTAAACAGAAACTACTCAGACAAGTAAAACAAGTGTCAATGAGAATATTACGATAACAATAATATCAAACTTTTATAAGAAAAGAATTTCGGCCGATAAATAGAGATTCAAAATAGTATCAATAGATGTGGCAACGATATCCTCTTGAGAATATCGTCATATCAGCCATTTTAACAACAAAGCCCGTTGCCATAGAAACAAAACCAGAGTTTAGCGGAAGAGTGTAGAAATGACAGTTTAATTAAAGTCGGTTTGAACTGCAAAATAAAAACTTTTAAATAATCATTAAAATTAAATGGCCAATAAATTAGAGGATCCAATAAGAGCTCAAAGATGTGAAATGCAAAATAAAATTGTTTGTATTGTTCTGTAATTTGTTTAAATAGAAAACTTTTGTAATAGAAATTAAGTTATTAACCTGAAATATCTTGTGGTTTCATTTCATTTCATATCTGATTACATAATTTCAATAAAACTTTAATGAAAATTAGGTAACAGGTCTAAAAGGTAAGAATTTTCATTTGACCCCACTAAATCCCCGAAGACTAGAGCCTTCATAAAGCCGAGGATCAAAAGAAGAAAACACATTAAGTCAATAAAAAAAAAGGTAAATTTATTCAACTTAATATAAAATAAATTCGTTTAATATTGATTATAATTCTTATAAGGTAACAAAAATTTAACTTTCATACAGATATACAGGTGTTCTAAAAGTGTCAGAATTTGAGTTACAAATTAATTTAAATAATATTGAACCCTATAATTAATTAATAAATAAAGTTAAAGGCGCCCAACAATATAGGCATATATAATCTGGATTTAATATAATATCCATTACAATATCAAGGATACAAATATAGGAGTATATAAATCTACAAATATACATATAAAATACTAAACACTATACAATAATCAAAGTACACTTAAAATTATACTATATTTATACACATATAAACCATTGCAATTAACAACAAACGTGTAAGCACCTTATATACATATATAAAAACAACAATTGACGCCCATAAACGTGGGGCAGTAATTTATACACATATAAAAACCAATATACAAGTAATATACACATAAATAGCATAATAACAATATATATATATATATATATATATATATATATATATATATATATATATATATATATATATATATATATATATATATATATATATAGCTTTGGGTGTGTGTATATGTATCTAACCGATAACTCAAAAAGTTAATAACCGATTTTGATGAAGTTCAGCCAGAATCTTTCTTTTATTAATAGCTTGGATGAATTCGTTAGCCAGCCCTGTCGGACTAGTTTTTCTGGAAAAAAAAGATTTTTCCGAAAAAAATTGTACCAAAAAATAAGAAAGTTATTTTGATGACATTTGGTTGATATATTGCCGCCGTGAATGCGTTACTACATATCAAACTTCAACTTTCTAGGTTTATAGAAAATTGAGTTATACAAATGTGAAGCATTTCATGAAAATTAGCTACCATAACGCACTTGCTGCGTCCTGAACTTTTTGTTAGATATTTGACTGAATGTTCAACAATTGGTTTATATAAACGTTACAGGACTTCATAATTCTCAGCTCTACCAAGTTTTAGAATTAAATATTTTCAGCAAGTTGTAAAATCTTTTTCATGATTTTCCTCCCTTGTTTACCCATAACCACCATCTCCCTAAAGTTGTCTGTTTCAAACAAGTTGTTGACTATATGAACCTCAGGGGTAAACCACTTCTTAGTTGATTACCGTGTTAAGAGATACACAGTTTGGTGGTTCAAAGTATACTAGCTTCGAAGTGATTGATTGTTTACCTATCTATCGTCAGTTGTATATCACGAGAGCTGTCTGTCTGTCACCACAGCTACCTATCTGACATGACAGCTGTATGTCCTACCAGACAGCTGTTAGGCAGCTTTCTGTCGTTGGTTGTAACCAATTAGATTAATATATAGCTAAGTGAAGATTGAAACCTGTGATGAACACTGATAAGTACACTTGGAGAACCCAAATCACCACAACACATCTTTTTAAAGACTTAACGATCGTTTCGCTAGCAAAGTTAGCTTCATTAGAGGATGAAACATTATAAACTAAATTCTACTACTCTTTAAAAATATGTGTTGTGATGATTTGGGTTCTCCAAGTGTACTTATTATATATAGCTATCTAATCAATTTCTATATCTCCCTTTATGTCCATAATTTTCTTTTACAATCACCAACACACCATACTTATTGTCTTTTCAGCATTGGCAGTATATATTTTTAAATTGTTTAAAGTCCATATCAGTTGTCACATGGTCGTCGTAGATGTTTTAAATTCGTTTCGTCTTGTTTGAAGGGAATAAATATATTAGCGTTATCATGTATTAAATGTTTGGGTATTCGAGTATATGTTTGACAGAGATAGAATGAATCAATCTTCTTGTGTCTCCCCATACTACAGTATGCTCTCATTTTATCTTGCTTGTCACATGCTACGTCATCAAATATAAACCAGAGTAGTCCAAGGCTTCTGCTTGATCTAATACTTCATCGTTTTCACTATATGGATAATAACCAAAACCTTCTGTATCATCCGACACCTCCTTCAATATCTTAGATTTGGGTTGGTATAAAGACTTTGAATACACATACATGTTATCAAACTTTAAACGGTTTGATTCAAACAATAAACTTAACAGAACATTTGATTTACCACACCCACTCGGACCACATATGATACAGCTAACGGTGTTTGGAAAGAGAGGGCCATGCATCCCTTGTTGTTCTGAAGATGTATCAACAACATCGTCTATATTTGTAATAGGTAAGACAGAAGCGTGTTTGATGGTACGCATCTTGACTTGAACTAAACTATATTTTGCGGTTGGTCTGTATAAATATATAGAGATGCAAGCAAGTTGTACAGTCAGTATCAATGTTGTCGCAGGGTGAAGGTCTTGTTAAGACAGCTATAAACAAGCTGCCTGTTGAGTTACATATACCTGGTTATCAGTTTTGTGGTCCAGGTACTAAACTTAAAGAACGTGTAGCGAAAGGTGATCAAGGTATCTGTAGATCGTCCATGCAGACCATGATATCGCCTACTTTCAATCAAAACAGTTAAGTGACAAACATCCAGCTGAAGAGGTGTTGGAAAACCAAGCTTTTGAGAGAGTCAAGTCGAAGGACGTAGGTTTCTGGGTTTCCAGGTTGTCTCAACCAGTGCATGTCAATCAATTCATTTTGCATATTCTTTAGTCTATCAGAAAACCAAACAATTATGCCCAACTGTTTGTCACCATAACCACGATTACATGATTTGTAAGGACAACACATGCCCACAAGATACCTCAATCGATTAATGAAATTAATAAAGCCCACCCCCAAGCTTTCATCAAAAACCCCTGTCCATCCTGCATCTTCCAGTTCACTGAATCAATTGTATAAGAAGTTTTGACTCTCTATGAAATTTTGCAGCATCATTCTCAGGTCTCTCAACACCCTGCCCCAGGTATACTGCAATACACAGAACATGTGCATAACGACTGGCTATACCTGGATCGACCACCCCACAGGAACAGTGACTTCCTGGTATGTCTGACATCATGTAATCGATGCAAGTAGAGCTTGTGTGTCCATTTTTATTTGTAGACTTGTAACCGTTCTAAAAATATTGATGGTCCACACCTAGTATGACCTAGCGTGACTGTTCAAAAGATTTTAAGGTAAAGGACTATAAAAGACCAAGAGTATTTATTTGGTTGTTATTCGTGAGTGATATCTCGCGATTGACCTCAAGTGGATCCAAATCCGGACGATAGTGAGGTCACCATCACCTACTAAACCCTAACCTAAATGTACCTATCTCTCAGATTTATTATTTACAAGATAAAGAAGACTTTGTGAGATTATAAGATGTTAAGATAATTAAATACTTACTCGACTTTTAAGTTGTTCTGCCCGAAGTCCTAGATTTATGAGATCTTCAAGTCAGAACACTGTTATGGGTAGATATGTACTGGGATACTTACTCAATTTATCGATATCTAGATAGTAGATATAAAGAATCTTCACTCACATTGTTGTTCAATTAAACAGATGTTAAAAAAATGTAAATACTTAATATTGATATAAATTGTTGAGGGAGCAAATTAATTTAGTGCTCCTTGTAAATTAAAATAAACATTGCATTTCATATGAAAGAAAACAAATATTAAATGTCACAAGAAAGAAATCAACTATTGCATATAACAAGAATAAAAGAAAATGGGTATTATGTTAGAAGAAAGTAAATATTACATGTATACAAGAAAGAAATTAAATGTTGTACATTACAAGCACGAAAATGAACATAAACTGTTAAGGTAATTGTTTTTCTGTCAAAGCTACTGATGCTCTCAAAATTTTAACAGGGTTAGGTGGAATTCCTAGATATTGTCCTGGCCAGGTTAGCTCTTATTCTTTGAAGAAAAACTACTGAGAGAAGCTCAGACAAATACAAAGTCAAATTTCTATTTACTGATTATAAATGCAAAATTCAAAACATTTGAGGGTTAGGTAGTTCATAAAGAAAACATCGATTAATTTTAAATTACACAGTGATATTTCTGATTTTACATTACTGGTAGAATATTAAGAAAAAGGTACGAAATACAGTTATTTATAAGTAACAATCTCACTGATAAGAATTCAATTTCATTTCGCTGGATCAAGGTTCTTATTGCAAGTTGGTAGAAAAATTCTAGATGACGTATGAATGTTTGAAAAATCACACAGAAAAACTCAAAATGACTCACCGAAGCTGGATTATAGGTGGGACTTCAAGGGTCCCAATCACCTGTTGGTTGGTTACAGATGTTACACAGTGCCCACCATGGGCTCTTAATTTCTCCCCAGAGAAGAGTCAAGGAGTGGCAGAAAAGCTTTTCTTAGGAGTCGGCCAGACAAATTGTTACATATCATTGTATTGTAAGAAGGGATAGGTAAACCTGCAGTTTAAACCTACTGCTCTTGAAATGATATCGCAGGCAGGTAATTTAACTGAAACTTCTGCGGCCAGAATATACCTGAGGATCTGGATGCACAAAGCACAAGAAAAAAATGTTGCAAACAGCCCCGAAGAAAGTTACGGGACCAGGAGTGAATAGTGGTGATGGGCGAGGAAGAGGATAAAAAGAAAATGTGAAAGCGCGAAAACAACAGGTTAGTTGGACCTCTGTAAGCTGCCTTTATCCCATTTTGCAGCTATTCCTCCCCCAATCCTGTTTACCTCGCCCAGATCCCCTGTATTCACCTCAGGTCTTGTAACTTTCTTGGGGGTTGTGCCGAAAGAATTATATATATATATATATATATATATATATATATATATATATATATATATATATATATATATATATATATATATATATATATATATATATATATATATATATAAATTGAAACTGGCCCCAGATATGTGTTCTAGGGGGCCTAATTAGCGCTCATTTGAAGAAATTTTTTCAAAATTTCAAAGTGTGGATCTCCTCATTGGTGATTTTTTAAAGAAAATTCACTAAAAGGCAGGTATTTTTTCTTATTAATGGCTTAGATGATTTTGTTTTAGTCAACTCAATCGAACTAATTTTTGCAAACAAGACAACAAAAAAGCTTTTTAAAACAGTTATCCGTGAAGCTCATTATGTTATTTTCCTTTAATTTAGTACCCACACTGTGTTCACATAAGTTTTACTATGGTTGAAGATTAAAGATTCTAGCTTAATGGGAAATTGAGTTATTGTATCTGAAATATTTTTACAAAAATTCTCTCCCATAACGTACTTGCTATTAGGCGTGAGCCACAATAGACCTTATGGTCGCGGTGGAGGGACCGGTATGGCCCACCCACATTCAAACCTAACCTAACCGGTGCGTTACATAGGTGTTACATGGTTCAAGATTGAGATTCTAGTTTAAGGGGAAATTTATTGAGCTATGGAATATGAAATATTTTTACAAACATTCTCTCCCATAATGTACTTGCTACACCCAGACCCTTTTGAACACTTATTTACTGTTGTTGTATCGACACTTTTTGAAAATGATGAAATATTGTAGCTCTCTATGTGAGACTGACAAACAATGCAACCTCAATTTCATTTTTGGAAAAATATTTTAAACAAATAAAATGCGGTAACAAGTTAAACATAAATTGAAAATATTGGTTTACTGCTTTGTCGCTGGGGGTCTTCCCCTTCTGCATGCCTACAACAATCCTCAATGCATAAACAAGAACAATGTAAACAAGAAAAATTTCTTTCAGCACAACCCCCAAGAAAGTTACAAGACCTGAGGTGAATACAGGGGATCTGGGCGAAGTAAACAGGATTGGGGGAGGAATAGCTGCAAAATGGGATAAAGGCAGCTTACAGAGGTCCATCTAATCTGTTTTTTTTTTCGCGCTTTCCGCTCACATTTCCTTTTTATCTTGTTCCCCGCCCATCACCACTATTCACTCCTGGTTAACTTTCTTCGGGGCTGTTAGCAACATTTTTTTCTTGTGCTTTGTGCATCCAGAAGGAGATCTAAGCATGTTTCTGAATGTTTTGTCTAAAAAGCCCCTTTGTACTAATCTGCAAATTTACCGAAAATTTAATTTTTATTTACAAAAGAATTGTACGAGAGAGAGAGAGAGAGAGAGAAATTGTACCTGAGAGACGATAATGTTGTTTTTTCAAAACGTCGTGAACTGTTGACTTAGCAATATGTAGCTCGCTGCCAGCAATCCTTGTAGTGGACAAAGGATTCTCAAGAAAATATTCTTGAATACTTCTGTCACGATTTTCACTATCCTTCTCATAATTCTTAGACCGAGGTTTC
Organism: Tillus elongatus; assembly: GCA_964006375.1. Lineage (NCBI taxonomy): Eukaryota > Metazoa > Arthropoda > Insecta > Coleoptera > Cleridae > Tillus > Tillus elongatus. Next base: position 110,703,089 of record OZ023264.1, read on the forward strand.
CCAAAAGCTCCGAATTCAAGTAAATTCATTACAAGTTTAGAGAATTACCTTTTGTTGGGTTGTCGTCTATCAGGGTAATTTTCCAAATAATTGTTGACAGCCTTATCCGCATTCCTTTCATTTCTAATATATGATACTAACATATCAAATTTTCTTCATTCGAGAAATTTTCTGCCATTCTGAAGACTAGGCCCGAGTCAAGACATAAAACGCGTTTAAATAAAGACAAGCGTTCACAGATCTGACAGAAGTCATGACACATTTAAAAATTTTCATTCGTCTAAAATCGAAAGCCTACTAGAGCATGAATGTATCACGGATAAATATATTTCATCAAATTATTTATTGAACTTTTGGTTATTCCGAATATTTAAATGATTTTTGGGTCATATTGGTGTTCTGAAAAATAATAATTCAATTCGTTCACGCATTTCTCAAAAGTTATGGCTTTTTTTGACGTTATTTTCTGTTGCACGGTACGAGTGTGAAATATCATAAACAATGTTAACCGTAACACAATTCATCGTGTTACCAAATTGGTAAAAAAAAATGTGAGAAATGTGTATGGAAGCAAATGGGTTACATTTTGAACGTTAAATTAGACATTTTATTTTGGTAATTATTATGTCATTTGAGAGATTATTGTTTTTTCCTTTCTTTTTTGTGTTAAAATTTCAAAAAGGATAATTTCTATGTTTTCAAAAGATTTTCACATAGGAGAAACTATTACTTATAAGGATATGTTGTTATTAATTGTAGTTAAGAGATTAAGTGCAGTAGAATCACCTTAAGTGTGAGTGTTTCTTCGTGCAACGTTGCCAAATTCATAACAAAATCAATTTTTTCGTTTTTCAACCCATAATTTTCATAAATAAAGAAAATACAGGGTATTTTCGAAAATGCGTCATTTTAGTTTTTTTTTCAAATATCATAAAAACCAAAAGAGATAAAATCGTAAACTAAACGGCATTCAATTACAAACAGAATTGTCTAAAACTTTCCCCACTTAACCGTTTTCCTATCTCTAACAGTTTCGGAGATGCATCACCAATTTTGGGCACACTGTATATATATATATATATATATATATATATATATATATATATATATATATATATATATATATATATATATATATATATATATATATATATATATATATATATATATATATATATATATATATAGATATATATATATGTATCACACCGATAACTCAAAAAATAATAGGCCGATTTTGATTAAATTTGGTGGATACCGTCCTTTTGCAAGTGGCTTGGATAAGTTCGTTAGCCAGGACAATTTTGTTTTCTTTCGAAAAAAAATTATATCTCCGGAAATAACAGAGTAAGGGCAACCAAATTTGGTACGCGGGTTTATGTCGTTATAGGTAAATTACCTACCAAAATTTAGGTCTGTAAGTTAAAAGACAAAACAGTTAGAGGCATTTAAAAAAGATTGGGGATTTCCTCAAAACGTCACAGTCGCGATTTAAAACGTCAAAATTGGCAACACTTTGGCAAAGAGCCTAGAACTAATACGGGCTATGGAAAGAAAATGTCTCAAGAAGAATGTTTTACAAAGCCTGAAGTCTTAGCTTCAACGGTCATTGTCCTTCATTTTACTAAAATATTTCCAGCAAATTAATTTCAAATAGACCCTTTCTCAGATACTTTGGCAGTAGTCTTAGCTATAGAGTTTACTGCTTAATGGTATATAATTTTTGTCGAATTTTCGTAAAAATCAATAAAGCTCAATATATCTGTTATTATACATGATACGAAAAAAATGTATACATTAATTATAAGGTGTCTTGAGCTACATCTTAAAAAATTATTTCTACAATCACAGGATGGCCCATAAGTCGTTGGTGATACAAATTACCTTTCTTTCTTTTTTTTTTTAATCGAACACGCCTTATGTTATTGAATATCTGCATTTTCCATCGAAATATAATGCATGTTTGTAAGAAAAGAAATTCGGGACGCAGCAAGTGCGTTATGGTAGCGAATTTTCATTAAATGCTTTAAATTTGAATAGCTCAATTTGCTATTAACCTATAACGTTGACCAAGAAATCAGTTTTTTTTGGGAACACTAAGTTTAGTTTCGGAAATTATTTTGATAAAACATGGCACATTGTTTCTACTATAAGGTTATATGGTACCCAAATTTGATGTCTGCTTTCTTAAAAAAAACACATATTTGCTATTAAAAAACATTTTAATGAAAATTCACTACCATAACGCACTTGCTGCGTCCAGGCTTGTTTTATAATTTGGCAAGTACATTTCCTTTGTAAATTAATTTTTTTCTGGAAAAACTTTTGTAAATTAAATGAAATTTGTAACAATTTTTTTTAAAGAGACTTGCAGTAGTTACATATATTTCTACCAAATTATAATTGTCTAGCTCTATAGAAAATAGAAATTTCTTCAAGTAATTGCTAACTAGGACATCTGAAACAGATCTCCAGGGTCCATTTAAATTTAAGGAATTAGTTTTAATAATATACCTTACTAATAGTGTACAATTCTTATGAAAATTCACTCCTAAAATGCACTTGTTGAAAGAAAAAAGTTAGAAAAACATATTTGTTGCCAGGTCATTTCTATAAAAATTCACTACCATAACACACTTGCTGTGGCCAGACTCTTTTATAATTTGGCATGTATATTTCCTTTGTAAATACAATTTTTTTCTGGAAAACTTTTGTATATTAAATGAAATTTGTAGCACAACAGACTTGCAGACTTACATATATCTCTACCAAATTATAATTGTCTAGCTCTATAGAAAATAGAAACTTATTCAAGTAATTGCTAACTGGGGCCTCTAAAACTGATCTTCAGGGTCCATTTAAATTTAGAGAATTAGTTTTAATAATATATCGTACTAATACTGTACAGTTCTTATGAAAATTCACTACTATAATACACTTGCTGTGTCCCGAACATTTTTATTAACCAGTAATGAAAAGCTTCATCTTTATCATTCGATCCAATACAAATATATTTATATTCATTACGATTTCTGATTGTTTAAACACTTTATTACTCAAAAGTAAAGTTTCAATATTTTCATTACTTCATAAATACCCAGCCATTGCTTTTAATTAACCTTCATTGCTGATCCAATTCTTATCAATACTTTCATTACAGTGGTATTTTAAATATGTGTGTGCTAATTTCATGAGTGGTTTCCCCCTTGCTTCTTTATGTGTTGTGATAAATGTCCTTTATAAACAGTACTATAATCACATTGACTAAATTTAAAAGGTCTTTTTCCTGTATGTTTCACCATTACGTGTCGTGATAAACTATGCTTAAAAACAGTACTATAATCACATTGACTACATTTAAAAGGTCTTTTTCCAGTATGTTTCACCATTACATGTTGTGATAAACTATTCTTAAAAACAGTACCGTAGTCACATTGACTACATTTAAAAGGTTTTTCTCCGGTATGTTTCACCATTACGTGTTGTGATAAACTATTCTTAACAACAGTACTATAATCACATTGACTACACTTAAAAGATTTTTCTCCAGTATGTTTCACCATTACGTGTTGTGATAAGCTACGCTTAATAGCAGTACTATAATCACATTGACTACATTCAAAAGGTTTTTCTCCTGTATGTTTCACCATTACATGTTTTGATAAATTATGCTTAACAGCACTACTATAATCACATTGACTACATTTAAAAGGTCTTTTTCCTGTATGTTTCATCAGTATGTGTTGTGATAACCTATTCTTAACAACACTACTATAATCACATTGACTACATTTAAAAGGTTTTTCTCCGGTATGTTTCACCATTACGTGTTGTGATAAACTACGCTTAAAAACAGTACTATAATCACATTGACTACATTTAAAAGGTTTTTCTCCGGTATGTTTCACCATTACATGTTGTGATAAATTATTCTTAAAAACAGTACTATAATCACATTGACTACATTTAAAAGGTCTTCTTCCGGTATGTCTCCCCATTACGTGTTTTGATAAATTATGCTTAACAGCACTACTATAATCACATTGACTACATTTAAAAGGTTTTTCTCCTGTATGTTTCACCATTACATGTTTTGATAAATCATGCTTAACAGCACTACTATAATCACATTGACTACATTTAAATGGTCTTTTTCCTGTATGTTTCATCATTATGTGTTGTGATAACCTATTCTTAACAACACTACTATAATCACATTGACTACATTTAAAAGGTTTTTCTCCGGTATGTTTCACCATTACGTGTTGTGATAAACTACGTTTAAAAACAGTACTATAATCACATTGGCTACATTTAAAAGGTTTTTCTCCAGTATGTTTCACCATTACATGTTGTGATAAACTATTCTTAACAACAGTACTATAATCACATTGACTACAATTAAAAGGTCTTTTTCCTGTATGTTGCACCTTTATGTGTTGTGATAAATATTGTTTAAGAGTAGTACTAAAGTCACACTGGTTACATTTAAAAGGTTTTTCTATATTTTGTTTTGATTTTACCTGTTGTGATAAGCTGTCTTTCTGGAAAGTTCTGTAATCGCATGTGTTGGAATTAAACAATATTCTTGCATTGTGTCTTGCTTTTGTACCTATATCATCTTTCACATCTAATATATCCTTCACATCAACAAATTCATGATTACTGAGATCTGTGCAGCCATGATCCAATGTTTCAATTTTAAATTCCTCTATAATCATTTCACTTTTTATAAAAACAGTATCATTTTTTTCATCAATTAACTGTCCACTTGTAACATCTTCAAAACCTTCAGTTCTCTCTTGGCACACTTCACCTATAAAGTCTTGTTTTACTTCCTCTAAACCCTGTCCTTCGATTTTCTCCACTTTAACAGTAATAGGTGTATATTCCGTGTTGTCTTTGATTTCCACTGCCCTTCTCCATCGGTACTCAGAGTTCTGTTCGTGTTTAGGCACTACATCTTCCTCTTTATCTTTAGTATCAAAACCATCTACGAAAATATCATCCCTATACTCACACTCACTTCTGTGAACTGTTTGATAGTTGCAAAAAACACAAAGTTTGTTCACACTCATGGTCAATTTTGATATTATTTTAGTGAATTAATCTAATCTAATTAATTTAAAAAAGAATATTTGAAAATTGTACGAATATTGGAGAGGTTTTCTCCTTTGACTATCTACCTACCTACGGATAGAATAGGCATCTCCCAATGCGGTACGGTACCTTGTAATGTTTGAAATTACATGTGTAATGTCTATGTTTTATGTTTATATTAGTGATGGGTCGTTATTTAATTGTCTGTTATATTTAAACGGTTGTCGAGCCGCAACGGTAACCACTAGTTATGCATTTATAACATTATCAGGTACAAAATAACGCTTTTTACACTAAACTAGAATTCGGACTCGTATCTGTTTCAGTTCCACTGCAACTAAGTGTGATGAATAAACATCGGTTTTCATCGGCAACTGTTAAATTTAACGGGATGAATGGACAAGACTATGAATGCTAGATATGTATGGGTATGGGTATACAGTATAGGACTTTACTTCATAACATATTACTTAACACGTTTTTATACTCATGATATAATGACTTAGAAGAGATTTGATATTGCGCATATGCCCCGCCCCCTCCTATGACGTCACGTGGTGAGTAACGTTATAGAAGTCCAACTACACACATAAAACAAAGTCATTCGCAATCAAAAAGTTTATATACGTCAGTTTAATGCGGTTGAAGTTACGCCTATATTGTCTTTTTCAGATAATATAGATTGCAGCACTAAATTTAATCTTTTTTCATTTTTATTACTTCTAACTGTATGCACTTAAATATTAGTAAAATACGTTATTTGTTAAGAGGTTGTGATGAAACGTCAAACCCCATTGCACGACAGCTTATTATTGTTGCATTGGACTCACCACTTGACATCATGCGCGTGACAGGTCTAAAAATAGGTAGTCGGAACATCATATCTCTCGTTATTTGTATCATGATTTATACTATTTATACTAGTGTGCTGGCTCTCGCTCACAGCTTTGTGAATGTAGGATTCTATCGACTATCGATCGACTATGCAGTTCACAATAACAGATAAATTACTGAAGCTGTTATTTTCAACGGTTATTATTACATAACCTTAACGGCTAAAACTGTTAATAGAAAATAAACGTTTTGCACATCCCTAGTTTATATGTATTATTATTTGAGAAGGTACTATTTGAACATTCTATTTCTAGATTTATACATTTCTCTATGATTAAATATTTGTGATTTTCAAACATTGTCAAGCAGAATCCATACAGAGACATTTAAAAACCATACCAACAAGATAAATACATAAAAATAGATACAGCAACGGGCAATACACATTCAGTATTACATTTAACCTTTGCATTTAACCAAAGAGGTTGTAAGGGATAGAGGTAACAAAGGTGCAGTTTTGCAATACAAGAAGCCTGTACACTTTTCCAAACTGGGCGGAGTTCGGCGACTTGAGTGGGAGAAACGTCAGGGACGTATTTAGGAATTTTTAGTTTGGTTAGAAATAAAACTGAAATTATTCAATCATTGAAATGTAATGCTTATTCATGAATTTCTTAAGCTTTTGTATAAATAGGTAACCTAAAAAGGTTCGGAACGCAGCAAGTGCGTTATGATAGTGAATTTTCATAACAATATTAAATAATATATTTATATAAGCTGTAAGATTTAGCCTTATATTAAAAGTTATGAAAATTAATTTATTTAATTAGGAACAGTAAAACAAGGTAAAGAAGGACAAGCAAAAACATGATCTATGACATATATTTATAGAGTAATTTGGATACAAAACTCAAACAAAGCAATTGATAAACAGGAAATATACTCTAGAAAAATACACTAGAAAGCTGGAAAAAAAATCCTTTGGTTGATGCATTGAGGGTGATTGTATGCATGCAGGAGAAGAACCCCCAGGAGGAAGAGGGTTTCTGCTCCTCACCCAAAAATTCGGGGGGTTTTCCTTCCCCTTGTGCATGCATACAACTACCTTCAAAGCATAAAGCACAAGAAAAATTTCTTGTGAGCAACCCCCAAGAAGGTTGCTGGACCTGGGCGAATATGGGGTAGACAGGGTTTAAAGGAGGTATTGCTGTAAAATGTGAAAAACGCATGTTTTCAAAGTCCCTTAATTTTCTTGGGGGTTGTTTGCCAGAAAATTTGCCTTGTGGCCGAGGAAGGTTCTAAGCATGTTGCTGGAAAAAAATATCTAAAACCCTCATGCAGTCAACTGCAAATTTACCGAAATTACATTCTACTTCGTCGCCTATAATGTCTTTTTCAGATAATGTAGAATACAGAGCTAAATTAAATAGGTTCACTTGCATTTTCATTTATTTTTATATTACATTTATAAGCACAATAAGCGTATAATTAAGGGAACCCTTAATTAACATTGCAGCAACACAAACTTGAAAAGTGGAGAAATTATTTACAGTATGTTAACAGTTATAAACTTGATTTCATCATGTTACAGTAGTATTCTGATAATACAAAATTACATCTAACTGTATGCACACAACAGCTGGTGTGTTACGAGATGTGATGAAACGCCAAACTGACTGTACCACAGCATTAGCATAATATTATTATGCTGCCACATTATCATATCTCTCTAGTAATGGTATCTTGTCAAAAACCTACACTAGAGGCTAAATTTCCAATTTCTTCTTTGTTTATGGTGTCTGTTTCTACTGTCCTAAATTTCCAATTTGATATTGTCAATAAATAACACTACCACACAATGACAAATGACAGCTGAGCTTCAGCACAGACGCAGTCTAACAAAGTTGTCGGATAGAGTAAATTATGATCGGAAGGATACCTAAGTTAAAAATCATGAGAAATGGGTAATTCGAAATTTGCAGGTATTAAATACAGTATTTTTTAACTGACTGATAAAATTAAATTTTATAAAATGTTTTCTTTATTATCAGAAGTTGTAAAAATTTCATATGTTTATACATGAAAGGTTTAACTACATGAAATTTCTGAAGATCGGGCAATCCTGGTCAGCAACATCTTGACATCTGGCAATGGTTGTAACTTCCATTGTTTAGATTTTATCTACAATTTATTTAAATAGCATAACAGTACAGGTGCTGTATTGCTCTGCCTTTGTCCAACATTGTAGATATTGCATTACAGAATTTGAAGTGATGTCGAGGATTATTTTATTATTAATTTCGAATAACTTCATTTTTCTTTGATCAAAAGACTTGAAAATTGGTACACAACCACATCTCTGTATGTTCTTTTAAGTTGTAAATTTTCGTTCCAATCACTTAAACAATTTGAAAGCTATTGCGTTTAAAAAAATATATTTAATTTTTTGTTAGGAAAAACTATGTGTTAAGATCTGATGAACGAACTCATCCAAGCCATTAGCAAAATAAGCGTAATTCCAAAATTTTCTCCAAATCAGTGAAATATTTTTTGGGTTATTGGTTGGATAAATTGTTGGATGAATATATTGGATAAAGTTTTATATTCAAAAGGTTAGATAAATAATAATAGTTTTTATTTCAACAACAGAAGAAAATACAAAATAAAGTACATTGTACTGTTTACAAATTAATGTTAACATTCCTTGTCTTTTTTAAAGAAATAGAGATTAATTTCATTGATTGCTGTTGCCCTTACTTCATGAAACTGGTCCATACTTCATACAGACTTGGAGACTACTTCTCTGGCTTCACTGTTGGTTTTCGTTTTTGTAGGTGAAGGACGTAGCCAGCGCGTAAGCTAACTGGAGCAAGTGGCCCTTCTGAATTCTAGATGTTCTTCAACGTCTCTGTTACTGGTTTTGCTGCTTGATAGTATCCTCAGACAGAAAAAATTTGAATTAATACGAAATCATGACAATTACAAATAAAGATCTGTTGCTATTTTATGATGTTATAATCAAAAAAATCTTTAAAAGTGAAAATAAAATAAAACAAATATGACGGATGACGCCTTTAAAATGTCTACGTGATGTATATCAATATTTAACATAAAGATAGAAGAAACCTATAACAGTAATAACTATAATAACAATTACAACAATAAAATAACTAAACAAACACATTAATAAAGCAGACTATACAATGAAAATATCGACACACATCATGTCTTATAACAACTTTTTGGAAAAAATAGTTAGATTTATGTTGTCTGATTTATTTAATTAGGAAGAAGAATATCTCAGAAATCCTAAATATTGTCGTGTATATGCTTTTTTACTTCTAAAGCTTAAAACAAGTCTAGTTTACACTTGTCATGACAAAAATGTTGTGGTTTTATGCCGTTATTTACTGTGGGTCTATGTTGGGTATCAATAATATGTTTTGCAAATGTAGATTTGTCAGCATGGTTATTTCTAAATGCAAAAATATGTTCTTTGTATCGGGTGTTAAAATTTATAGAAGTTTGATCGATGTAGATTGCGTTACGTGTGCATTTCACAAATTTTGAATACCTATACAAATACAAAAGTAGCTTTTAAATCTTATAACATGACGCTTGATTTATTAGATTATTTCAAATAATTGATTGGAAGTATTATCACAGATGATGGTAAGTGTAGGAAAGGTCTGAAGAGGATCGCGATGGCAAAATAAGCATTCAATAACCAAAGTACTGTTCTCACTAATAAACATTTTAACCTGTCCATGAGGAACAAATGCAAGTCGTACGTGTATGGAGTATGGTAATGTATGGGGCGGAAACTTGGGCTGTAGTTAAGCAGGATATGAAGAGAATATAAGCTTTTGAAATGTAGACAAGAAAAATGTCAAAGACAGTGCAGGTTGATAGAAAGACGCTTCAAAGTTTGCTAGGAGAGGTGAACGAATAAAGAGGCTTGCTCAAAGAAATCGAGAGGAAGCTAAAATTTATTGGTCATATTATAAGACATAATAACTTCCCGATAACATTATTTGAAGGACATACGAGTACTTGAAATGTACACTGAATTATTGGCCCTTAAATAAGAGAAGTTTGTTATAAACAGCCCTGAAACTTCTACTTTTATCAAATAGATTTTTGTTATAATGCTGTATTCTAATAGAAACATACATAGATGATATTAGTTTAATTAGATGGCCATAATGGCAAGTCAAAAGATTTTGTTCTCGAAAGTGAACTTCAAGTTTTTTAAATATGCTGTTTTGGTTTATTATAGTTTTTAATATTCGCATGTTTATTTCCTTTACATTTATAATCACCGCAGATTCATTTAAGTATGTTTGTAGAACTTTTTCTGCAATAGTGCAAATAGATATTACATCGTCAGATGGGTATGTGAGGAGTTGACCTTTGTCTTTCTGATCTATAAACGATGTTAATAACGCAGACCTCTCCCCAACAAGTTCACCCGCGCATTCTTCGCATCTCAGAGCTTTTGTTATTTTCCTTACTACATAGCCAGATATATATGTCACGACTTCTTTCTTAAACTCTGATATATTCATATCTAATATTTGAAGAACTGTGTCGTCGTCAAAATTATCTATTTGACTCATGTCTTCATCTGGTTCTTCAGATATTCGTTCTCGCCCACAAGTTTTATTTATTACCTCAATGGGTGACAGAATAGGAATTGCTTCCAAAGGGATACAATTTCCTTTAAATGAATCTTTTAATTCAAGATGCACCATCATCCTTTTATATGCACTTTTAAATTGCTTTGCTGATGGGTTATTGTTATAGCCTCCCATGGATCTAATTTGCCCAAAAAAAAGCTCAATATGATCCTGACTGAATTTGTAAGTGGGAAAATACAGCAAAAAATTATTGTCGGCAATTAAAGTTTTATAAACAAATTGCAAACTTTGTATGCAAAATAAAAAGCCAATTATACCCATTTTTCTACCACTCTCACACAGAAGCGTTCCATCAATTATCCTAAGTGACGTTAAATATTGTGATAGCTCTCTTAAAAATACATTAATGTTTTCAAAATTTTCTGCGTTTATTGCTTTCTTAAAATCTGAATTGTTTAAATTTCTAGAATTAAGAATGTCAAATAAATTGTTTATAAGTCGGATAAATGTCACAGTTCCCTCACATTCTTTGAACTCCTCAAGATGTAAAACTTCATTGCAATATTCCAAAGAATGTGCCACTGAGTGGCTAAAAAGTTGTGTGGCTAATTTAACCTTCATTTTTTGATTTGTATAAAATATATGCGATTTTCTTAATTTATTTGCCAAATGAACGCCCTCCTGATCCTGTAACTCATTTAATTTTACTAAATAATCCCACTTTATATTTTCCCCATTCTCATCAATTATTAATTTTTTATCGCCTAATGTGTTTCTTATCAGTTTGATCATATGACATGGATCAAAAAAGACTGCAATTTTCCTACCTGAACTAGGATCAACAAACGTAGAGTTAATGTTCCTCCAATTCAAATCGCAGCCAAGTTCTTTTGCTAACGTTAGGTTATTTGTTGCCCCATCAAAAGTTATTGAGACCACATATATGCCCGACTCATTTAGTAGCGTTAAACACTGTAATACCAAATTTTGTTTTTGTGTACCCCTTAAAGAGTCGATTAAAAAATATCCAAGAGGAAGCTTCCATGATTGATTAATGCTAACAAGCATAAAAACAAGAGCTTCCTTGGCTACAGGGTTACAATCGGTCTCAAGATTTGTACCAAAATCTACAAACCCATAATATTTTACCCCATCCCATTCTATATGTTGGCGAATTGCCATCTCATCTATGACTAAAGAACATATAAGTTTTCCATCTGTGCTTTCTGATTTTGACTTTAATAAGTTGAACACCTCTGACGTAAAACCAGCTTCCCCATTAACGCTTTGATACCATCTAGATATAGTTTTTGGATGAGGAAGAGCCGAGTTAAATGTGTTTCTGACAAAACTGTAAGCTTTGGGAGAGTAATAATGCAGCGTAAGAGAAAAAGCTTTAAGTTGATTTTCATACTTATGTTTACGACCTAATTGTCTTTGTAAAAATTCTTCATTAGGTCCTATTTGCATTAATGTTTCTAATGTTTCGTCGGTTACTTTACCTTTTAGTTGTTTGATTTATATTCGCAAGGGTTGCTGTTCTCTTCTTATAATGATGAACACTACTGCTGAGCCGTTTAATTTTTTTTCGTGCATCGAATAACTGCTTCTTCAGTTTACGTTTGCGCGGTGTAACAACCTATAAAAAATGTTCAATGATAAACCATTTATTTTCTCAAGTAAAATGAATATATAAACAAAATTTCCAACAACACATTTTGGTTAATAGTGGTTGAGATAAATTGCAAAACAGTTGTTTCTAACTTATTTAATCATGGACTATACAAACTTAAACACCATATAAAATGTGATGGAATAACATATTAGGTTTTTTAAAATTATACTGATTTCATAAACGGCAAAAACTGAATTTAACTCACCATTTCCTTCAAAGTGGGTGGCATTGAAGGTGTTTTCATTTCAGCAAATCCTAAACTACTAAACGATCTTTGCGGTACCTCTACAACAGTTTTCTCTTCATAAAAACCAGCACTTGTTGATGGCCGAGAATAATCCATTACAGGTACATTGCTACCAGACCAAGTACTAGTTGACGGGTCAGCTGCAAATGGCACATTGATAGCAGTTATATCAGTCATTGGCTGCTCGCCAAAAACGACTTGTGTTGATGGCTTGTTTGTTACCTGCATAAATAAATTTGAAACGAATACCATTAATGTAAATTTGCAGGGCTAATTAAATTGCGATAAATATCATAACAATATATTACGTGAATGTAATTAGTAGCATAGTTACTAGAGATGAGCGATATATAGCTACCGGTGATTTAATCGCTTCTATTAAAAGATCGCTGTTAGCAGCTGTTATTAAAACACAAAACAACAGCGATTGTGAAAACCGAGATTTACACAAATCATTAGAGTAATTATTTCTATGAAATTCATCTTATACTAAAAACTCCATGACAAACAGCAATTGCTGTATTCATAATACACGCAATCGCAGTTTGTGCGAGCGAGTAGAAGTATCTGTATACTTTCCTTCTCGCCAGTATTAGAATACAACATTTCTCCTTTTCTTATAGGTAGAAAACGAAAAACTCATGATACAAATAACGCGAGATATGATAATGAGACTATCTATTTTTAGAACCGTCACGCGCATGGCGTCATGTGGTGAGTCCAATGCAATAATAATATGCTGTCGTACAGTGGAGTTTGACGTTTCATCACAACCCCTTAACAAATTAGGTATTTTACTGATATTTGAGTGCATACAGCTGGAATTAATTTTTTAAGATCAGAATACTATACTATGATTATGTGACATGATGATCAAATCAAGTTTATGAATGTTAACGCCCCCTGTAAATGTCTACGAACGTCTTCTCTACTTTTTAAGTTTGTGTGTGTATCACCAATGCTAATTCAGGGCTCCCCTTAATTATTATACTTCACTTATATATATATATATATATATATATATATATATATATATATATATATATATATATATATATATATATATATATATATATATATATATATATATATATATATATATATATATATATATATATGTAATATAAAAATGGAATGGAATGTAACTTCAACCACATTAAACTGACGTATAGAAACTTTTTGATTGCGAATGACTTTGTGTTAAGTGTGTAGTTGGCCTTCTATAACGTTACTCACCATGTGATGTCATAGGAGGGGACGGGGCATATGCGCAATATCATATATCTTGTAAGTCATTATATCATGGAAAAACCTGCTGAATCTAAAATTAAAGCAGCACCGAACTGTAGCATATATATGCCTTCCAACTTTTTCATTATATTAAAATAAAAATAATATGTAGATTTCTCTCATCGTATATTCTTGTAATATGCTAATTTTATAGAACTTCTATTAATAGTAAAAATCTGAGTAGTTTTAAAATTAATATAATTTAAAAGCTATCTGAAGATCATATTGTGGTTTCAATTAAGCGGTTAACACTAACACCTTGTAAGTGTTTAAAATAATAGCATACGCACATGCAGCATTGTAAATGGCTAAACCACAATCGCAGTAGCTGTTTAAAGTCCCTGTTATTTAAAAATAGCCATCACTGATAGCAGTGCCATTGAAAAACCGCTGTTTGGCTATATATATATATATATATATATATATATATATATATATATATATATATATATATATATATATATATATATATATATATATATATATATATATATATATATATATATATATATATATATATATATATATATATATATATATATATATATATATATATATATATATATATATCACTAATAGTTACATAAATTAATAACCTTGATTCAGTACTTACCAATACAGGTATAGAACTTTTTTTTAAGTATACTGCAAAAGGTGATTTTTCTAAATCATAAGATTCCTCGGTAAAATGTAAATTGCACACATTTGAGTTCATAAAAATATCTTCATCGCTTAAATTTAATGCTCGTTTCCAAGCCTCGTATCTTTCACCAGCTTTGGGAAATCTGAAAATAATATCTCGAATTATCTACTTTATCAGTGACTGAACCTCTAGAAAGATGCAGTAATAGATAAAACGAAACTATTCTACTTTTTTTCTGCTTCTACTGGAACTACATAGGTAAATACATCTAATTCAAATAATAATTGCCAAACAAAATGCTTAATTTCATTACAAATATTCAATAAATAATGCATTATTAAGATTTTATTTCTTAAAAAAACACAATTGACAATAATAAATGCTAAAGATTTAACAAAAGCAATACAATGTGTAAATACGGACCTGTGAAAACCAATAAACATTTGGCGCCAAACAAGGAAACAGAAGACAGTAAACAACTTACCGAAATAAATGCACAGTTGCTTTATCCTTTTCATAATTGGCACTTTTATTGTACATACAGTTCTTCACAATACACCTTGGCATTTTTTAACTTTTACACTCTTAAAACACTGCTAAAAAACGGCAAAACACACAAGATAACCTCTAATCGCAAATCAACAAACACTTCAAATACTTGTTGACAGCTGACAATAACTTCAAGAGCGGTTGGGGGAACGAATCAAAACAAAACACATTAGCGCGTTATTCAAAATTTTGTTTGTGATTGGACGGTGACAGGAGTGGGAAATCGACAGGCTGCAAACTCGGCTTTGTTCCCTCTAACATATACAACCTCTTTGCATTTAACCAATGACGTATAACGTCGTTGCATTTAACGTACATAATAACATAACATACTTATAACATAATAAATAAATATAAAAAACAGCCCAAAGCCCCATAAAAGTGGGAGTTTTAGAAGCTACAGATATACAAAAGGGTAAATGCCGATTTTGATACAATGATTTGTTTTACTTAGACAGAGGGTTTCTCCGGTTAGTATCAGTTCTGAGCTGACCTTAAATGTGTGGAATTTCGACCACGAAATTATAATGCATGTTTGTAAGAAAATAAATTCGGGACTCAGCAAGTGCGTTATGGTAGCGAATTTTTATTGAATGCCTCAAATTTGAATAGCTCAATTTGCTATTAACCTATAAGGTTCGTTGGCCAAGAAACTATTTTTTTCTGGAACATTTTAAGTCTATTTTCGAAAAAATTTTGTACATTTTCAAACAGTAAAGTTATTTTCATTAAATATGGTACATTGTTTCTACTATATATGTTATACTGGTAACCAAATTTGATGTCTGCTTTCTTAAAAATAAAACACATATTTGCTATTTAAAACATTTTAATGAAAATTCACTATCATAACGCACTTGCTGCGTCCAGACTTGTTTGCATGGCCTACTGCAAAATGTTGAATGTGAATTATGAAAATTTTTTTTTTTCGTTATTTATTAAAATATACCCATAATGTTACATGTTTTTGAGAAGCTTGTGGAAATGCGAATTAATTTCTTGAAAAATATACAGGCTGTCCCATTTAAAAAAGCCTGAATTTTCATAGAAATGATCTGGCACAAAATATTTTATTATAACTTTTTTTTCTTGTAACATAGAAATTTAAATTTTGGTGTATAGTTTACTTTTTATATCATAAATCTACTTGCCAAATTTGGTTATTAGAGCTTTTTCACTTTTTGAGATAAAAAATTTTTTCGGATGAAAACTCAAAATTTTCCCGGAAAACCCCGCCCGATTTTCCTGACTAACGAACTTATCCAAGCCGTTTACAAAAGGAAGGCACGTGCCAAATTTTATCAAAATCGACCCATTATTTTTTGAGTTATCAGTGTGATATATATATATATATATATATATATATATATATATATATATATATATATATATATATATATATATATATATATATATATATATATATATATTGAAACTGACCCCGGATATGGGTTCTAGAGGTCCTAGTTCGCGCTCATTTGCAAAAATTTTTTCAAAATTCAAAAGTCGGGATCTCCCCCATTAGTGAAGTTTTTCTGCGAAAATACACTAAAAATAAATTTTGGCCAATATTTTAAAAGCAATAATATTAAGAAAAAAATAACTATGCCACTGATTCTACGTAACAAGTTCTAAAACGATTCGTTTTTACCTTTTTGACAAGTTGTCAGACAACTGAAACACAAGGGATACCTGAAAATATAATATTTTCAATATCACCCTGTAACTCGGAAACTAAAAGGGCTAAGACAATTTGCTTGCGACATCTTTCGTTTCACAAAAACGTAGCTCAGGTTCGTGAAAACCACAAGGTTCTATCATTACTAATAACGAGATACACAGCAATTTCAACCAAAATGGGACATCCTGTACAAGAACTTGCAGATGGCGATTTTGAGAGACATGTTGAATTTTGTAATATTATCCAAATTTAATAAGAATCAGGACTTTGGTAGAATAACATTATTTTCTTGGAGGGAGCTACATTTACACTGGGGATTTGTTATTAAACAAAATTGTCATTATTGGTCTCATTAAAATCCACATTGCATACTGGAGGCTCAAACCCATCACAAAAAATGTATGTATGGGCCGGTACACTAGACAGCAGTATTAGTCGGTCTTCTTCACTGAGGAAAATCGAACATCTGAAAAATATTTAAATTTATTGAGAGGAGATATTATATATCTTGTGGTTGCAGTACACCCAGTTAACGAAGTTTGGTTTCAGCAAGATGGAGCTCTCAGTCATTTTGGCAGATGTGTGCAGCAATATTTGGATAAATTTTTCCTAGAAATGTGGATTAGGAGCGGTGGTACTCAGAAATGGGCTGCTTCCTCTCCTGATTTGGCACCACGTGAGTTTATCTTTGGGGTCACGTGAATGGTGACTACAAACATAGACCATTAAATCTGGAAGACCTGAAAGCTAAAATTATTGGGAAAACAAGACAGAAGTGCATTCAAACTTAATTAATGTAATAAACTCCTTTGAAACACAAGTTCAACATTACTAAGAGGAAGTGTTGATGCAAAATGTGAAAAGGGCTGCTCATAGAAGTCCAACTAAGCTATTTTTGCTTCTATATTTCCTTCCCTGCCCAACACTCCTATTCACTTCAGGTCCCATAAGTTTTAGGGGGTTGACTCCACAACATTTATCTTGTTGCTTATGCAGGGGTGCTATTCAGCGTCGTGTTTTTAAAATATCACATGTGCCGCTCATCTGCATATTTGCTCTAATTTATTCTTATGGAACGGGATCAAAACTTTACAGTGCCATATCAAGAGACTTCCTTTCCGAAAATGCAAAAAAATATAGCTTGCCATTAAAAAAAAAAAGATTGAATTTCCATAGCAAGGAAGCTGGTTATGCTCGGAAAAAATTGAATACTGCCAGTTTGTAGCAAAAAATATGTCGAGCAATAAATGTCGAAAAACGTTTGACTGAAACTTTTTTTTCAATAACGAATATCTCTGGAAATCAGTGCCTTTCCGTAGTGTTCTACTAACCCAGTATATATTATACACATACAATAGGCGTACAAAAATTCACTAAAAACAACCTGTGGAATGCCATACTATCAATGTAAAACATATTTTAAATAGAGGTGTGCGAAGCTTTGAAATTCCGAACCGAACCCAAACTCGAACCTTCGGTTCGAAAATATGTTCGCACTAGCAATGTTGAAATAGTTCGAAGTTCGAAATATGTAATTCTTCAAAATAGTTCGAAGTTCGTTGCTCAAACATACTTCGAAATTTAACTTTACAGGCATTGAATGTTGCCAAAAGTAGCGAAGTTGCGGCCCGTTTAACTCGGTAGCGGCGCTTTAAACTCATTGAGTCGATAGCGTAGTTTCAGGAGATTTCACTCAAGCATATTTTTGACAGTAGATGGGACACATTTAGACACGACGGAGCCATTTAGCAGTCACAGAATTATTTTTATTGTATATCCTAGCCTCCCAACACCTATTTCAGTAACAACATTATGATGGCGGTGTTCAAAGGCGATCGGTAACGTAAATGTTCAGAATTTGAGGATAATTACAGATTGCCTTTGGAAAACACTGGTTTCAACATGCTTTATTACACAGTGAGCCAAAACAGTTAAATATTCACAATCAGGAGACAGTTCAAACTAAAAAAGTTTCAAATATTTTGTGTATTTGATTAAACGTTGACTCATCTCCACAACGATCAGAACCGGAAGGCATTTTCACCCAATCAACCTGAAAATTTGTCAAATCCTTCCTTTTTGTAAAAAGAGTGGGAATCTTTTACATATAAAATATTGTAGGTTACAATATTCCAAAATTTTGTATTTAAGGAAATGATATATGAAGAATTTTGGGTAGTTCGATGTTCGATTTTGAATTTCTAAGAAGTTCTAAGTTCGACTGTGAACCTTAGACATACTATTTCAGAGGTTCGAAGTTCGAGGCAATATATTTGCTTGGGTTTGTTCATAGTTCGGTTCGAACAAAACATGGGTTCGCACACCTCTAATTTTAAACCAAATTCACCTAAGCTGGTTTTATCAGTAAATGGAACTAAATGAATTTTCATTTTCAAAATATTTTCAAATTGACAGAGTATATTAAAATAACCAAAGTATGTTTTGATTTCTTTATTTGTAATAAAATACAATATTTAACAATAACTCTAAAGTAAAAATATCATTACAAGTATTAAATCACTGTAAAAATTATTCTTAACACAATACAAATCAAATTACACCTTTAGAAAATTTTCTTCAAAAATAACTTATTTAACAGTCTCAAAAATAACACCAATCAGTTTTTCCTAAACACAATAGCCATCGATTTGTTCATTTACAAGAGAAAATGTTTAATCACAAAATATTCAGTAAAAAACATTACAGTTCCTACACACAAATGCTATTCAGGCTTTATAAGTTTTATGAGAGCTCATAAAATTAATTTAATTATACTAAAAGTGACGTTACACACAAAGTAAAAAACGGTAAGTTCATTACAGTTAAGAATTGGGAAACCAAATTTATGATATGATAAATCCTAAGTGATATATTCTTTTAAATAAAAGAAAATTTACCCACTAGCAGCATCAACACTATTTTCTACTAGTAACTACCACTTAACAACCAGTTCTGCAATTTTACATTGACCAGTCATAGCAAAAATATACCAGATCCATAATATTGTGAACACATAGAATTTTTAATTACCCAAGCCATTTGTTTCAGTTTTGTGTACATTTCAGGTTTCTAGGTATTACTGTGATGACTACTAAGAAAAAAGGTTACTTTCCTATATTTCATTGATAGGAATCTAATGTGTAGTAGTGTTCCGAATGCAGTTATTTCAGTATGAAAATAGGTCTTGATGGTGATGTCGAATTAGTCTCTGGTATTTAGCAGATTGTTTATACTTTACTAGGTTGTTTTCCATCATAATGATTGGAAAAAATTTGTGTCAAATGACAGTAGCTACAATTATAACTCAAGGTAGTGAAGATAACAATTACTCCACTTCAGAAGAGGAACCTATCAGTGGCAGATTCTGAAACAGAGTTGCTGGACATTGGTGACGATAGGAAACGGTATCCTATAAGTATGTTGTCGCCTCCTCATCCACTCTTGGATTTCCATTTACATCAGCTGTTGAATCTTTGAATAGAAAATCACCCATATTCTATAAGTTTGTCATTGGCCACAGTTTTTTAAGAAACGTTGTTGAAGAGGCTAATAAAAGTACTGAAAAGTAATTAACTAAAATAGAAGGAACCTAACTAAAATGTGAAATGTTTCGATTTATCCCCATGATTGCAACTTATGCAATTCGGACATCTTATACTCCAGTAGACTGGACACTAGACACCCTCTACCTTTCAGACACTTTCAGCTTTTTACAGCTACAATCCGGCCACTGCCGAACAATGCATACGAATACGAAGAATAAAGTTAACAAAGACATTTTTAAACATTTGCAGCCACCACTGGTTTAGTTTTCAATTTGCCGTTGGATGCAGCCACACATAAAAATGGCTCTTACAAAATGTGTTCACTTCACTGTTACTCTAAAACAGAAGTGCAACATTCACGGCAGTTTAGAAGCAGGTAATAGTGTTGGGCAAGGGGCAAAAGCATTTATAGCACCAAAATCAACAGTATCAAGACGCAAAGAAGAACAAACAGAAAATATGATGTTTTGTTCCTAGGTAGTTTACTGATATAGATAAGTTTTAACTATAAATGTTAGGTTTTGAGTAGGTCCATACAGAACTTTCTTTTCTTAGGTCAGAGGAGAGTTTTTAAAAAGCCTCAAAACCCTTAAAAAGAAGATGCATTGTACACCTGGTTTCTTCAACAACATAAAAATAAAGTGCCGGTTTTTAGTTAAATTTTGCGCACAAAGGGCCGATATTTCTATAAACAAATAACAGGAGAGACTAACTTTCCGGGCGGTTCAGGTTGGCTTGACAACTTTTAAATGAGGCATGGTATTCGATTTTTAAAAGTTTGTGGAAAAAGTGTTTTGAGTAACGCCTAAGCAGTGGCCCCTTTTCAACACAAGCTGGCAAACTATTATTGAGGAGATGCAATTGACTAAAGAGGAAGTCTACAATGCCGATGAATCAGCGCTTTTTTGAAGGGTATTGCCAAATACCACATGGGTGCACAAGGAGGAGAAATCAGCACCAGGAAGGAAAGTCTCAAATGCAGAGTTACCTCTATGCCATGTTGCTATGCACTACACAAATAAGTTGCCCTTACTTGTATTGGATAAAGCTAAAAATCCATGTGCTTTCCAAAATGCTCATTTGCCTGTAAAATACCAGGCTAGCACCAAAGGTTGGATGACAGAGTCCTATGTTCTGAATGGTTTGAAAAATGTTTTGTTCCAGACTTGAAACAATATCTGAGCGACGTCAGTAAGACATTGCTTCTTGTTGACAACACACCTTACACCCACCCGAAGAAGAAATTAAGACAGATCCAAATTTGAAAGTGTTATTTTTACCTCCTAATTGTAATTGCACCTCGTGGGACTCTGACAAATTACTCAGTAACTGCAGGTGGATGGGCAAAAATGTATTTCTTGTAATTAAGACTTTTGTAGATTATATTCATTACTGCATCCATATGCACCACAAAAAATAACCAGTTCTATAAATAAAGAATGTGAGGGGCGCAGCACACATAAGCAAAAAAAAATGTATCACATTCAAATATAACCTTGTTATATTTCAATGCTTGATTACATTTAAAATTTAGTTTTTCTAATTTTTCTACCTGGTTTTGGTTCATCCGTAGATTAAATGGGTTGTTAAAGCTAACAAGACTTTTAGAATAATTTTATATGTTGTGAGCTGTGAGTACAAAGGGGTTATCCTTTGTACTCACAGCTCACAACAAATAAAATTATTCTAGAACTCTTGTTAGCTTTAATAACCCATTTAATCTACGGGTGAAATAAAACCAGGTAGAAAAATTAGAAAATTGTATAAACATAACAAATAAGCATTATCTTCATGTGCATGTGACAGAGGGAACCATGCATATTATAGTCGATCTTACTTTAATGAGAAATGTGCCTCAGAAAGTCGATATTGAGAGCATAGCTGGGTTCCCTTCTAGTTCAAAGTTACATTGGAATGGAGAAATCTGGCATTTCAGTTGAAGGGACGTGGAACGACAACTGCCATGTAATCATTTCTGCCACTGAATGCCATCTATGTTGGCAGAGAAGAGCTAACAGAATTTTAACAATTTGGCGGAAATTTTAAATACGTAATAATCATCTCCGTTTATTTTCTTTTAAAATAATATTAATTATAAAAAATAATTTCACTATATTATATATCGAAAAACAGTTCTCGTTTGGCGGAAAATCTACCATTTCAGTTGATGGGCCCTGCATCCATCTACTCAAATGTCAAATCAACATCCGATACCTTTCCTATTTAGTCGCATGCAGACGAAATAAGCCAATCATTGCAAAATCCAAGGATATGACGAACTCGAGTGGGATCGGAAAATAGTCCAGTTGTACAAAGTCGGTTATACTAATCTAAAACATAGAGACATATAATTTCCCTCTGGTTTCACAACTTTTATTTTTGCTGCAATCGGGTTTGCCATTAAGACAAAACCAGTCGCAGTGGAATCCCCTAAGTCTGTATTTAGTTTGGGACGGTTTCACTAAAATAAGGCAATCCTAACTGATTATTTCTAAAATATAGAGGTAGTCAGGCATTATAGTCGGTGTGCCAAAACCGATTTAACCTATTGTAGTACTCAATAAATCTAAAGTGCGATTTATTTCATCAATATGTATACTCAAATGCATAAATGAAAATGTAAACAGCATCTTTTTTAGCTATGAGCAAGGTCGTCCAACTAATGGACCAAAACTTGGTACAAAACATCATTCTTACAGAAGGCGATTGTTGACTTACATAATATCACAAGAAGATGTGACACAGTGAAACTTCTAAAAAATGGAGTCTGAAGAAAGTGACTACTTTAGACTCTGCTTGGAAGTCCATAGCTGAAAAGAATATAGAAACAACCTGGGATGGAATATGGCCTCCGTTAGTGACAGATGAGGAAGAATATATCTCACTGACCGATCTTAGACAGAATCTACCTAAGGAAACTACTGGAGGACTGGACGATTTTAAAGAAATATTACAGGGTTATAGATCCAAATAGCGAATTACCTGAGAAATAACTTACAAACTGGGCAACTAGAAAGGACGAAGTTGCTGATGATAGTCTGGCTGATGAAGAAATAATTGAAGCTGTGAAATCAAACGAAAATGATGAAGAAGATGATCATATTCTTGAAATTTGAACGAAAATTAAACATTTATGAGTAGTTATGTGTTTTTCAACATGTGTGCAGTGGACAGAAAAAACATTGAATTACCAAGATGTGCTGTTGCTGAAAAATATCAACAAGCCAGAAGTCTTCATGTCAAACATCACTCAAAATAAAGTAAGTGACTTTTTACCTAAATTGTTATATGTAACAACTTTTCCCAAGTTTTGTATGTATGTACATACATACAGAATACATATGTAGGTAAATATAAGGTAAAAAAAAACTGGTTCTTTAATATTACATATGTACTAAGATTTAATTTTAGTGTGATTATATATTTAAATCTAAAATTACATAGCTACATTCTTCGGCAAACCGAAGGATTCGCCAATTTAGACATTTCCCTGAACTATATCTGTCTGGATTACCAAAGTTGTATTGTATACAAAAAATCATGACAATTGAGAATAGCCTTACGATGTTCAAAGGTTGCTTAGGGTGAGGACAATTTATTTCAATAAAGAGATTTATGTAACTGAAAAACTAACTTTACTTTTTTACAATGAGACCTCATTTGATCCAGGCTTTCATCTATGCCTACCTTATTTGATCCTCACTCTCATCTATGCCCAAAATTATGCAAAATTTATCTGTAGAGTAGTTAGGAAGCATATAAATCAGATCCTGATGTAACAATTAACAAGAGCCTCATGGTGCCCAATGAGTGCTTAGAAGGAAAACAATTTATTTACGTAAATGAGGCAAGGTTTAGAAGTAAACCATTTTACTTTGCAAATCTTCAATCAGGGTGCATTTGGTCTATGACACTACATACAGGCTGGGAAGAGGATCTTGATACCCAAACACGGATTACCCAATTTCTATGCAAATAGTTTTGATCATGATGATACCATTATTAGACAATGGTTACTGCCTCACAATTTTTATAACCGTTCTATCCTTATTGTAATAAAGCATAAAACAAGTAGTGTAATACTAAGATAAAAGTAGAGGGTGTCGATCAACATTATTCAATAAACAGAAAAATTAAATATGCAGTATAAAACGCTTATATTATGTACAAAAATTGATGTAAATTTATCACATCTAGAATTTTGGATGGCAATAGTACAGATTACATCTATGAATTGGAAAATTCCCCAGATCCTATGAAGTTTGTCACTAATCACAGCTCTTTTGAGAATCCTTGAAAATACTAATAAAAGTACCATAAACTAATAAACTAAAAGTAGAACCTAACTAAAAATGTGAAATGGTTCTATTCATCCCCATGATGTTTTATCTTTGATTAAAAAAAAGCCAGTACTTGGCCAAACACTGGTCAAGAAGTAATATTAGAGAAATTCCATTTTATGGCAAAATAATGAAGAGAAAAAGAAACTTAAAAAACTACTTTATTTTTTTTAATTATGATACCTTGAATTGACCTTACAGCCAAGACCAAAATTTACCTACTGTGGCCAATCTTTTATCGCACGTATTTTTTATGATAAGTAAAAGAAATTTCAAAAACTATGTACAAAAGATCATAACAATTGGTGTGAGTATATTCAGAGAGTATTCAAATGTGTGAATCTAAAGTTGCATGTTCAAAAGTCGATGTGGAGATGTATTCAACCCCATTCCCATGGTTCAACACTATTTTCCAGACTATATATCACCTACCACTAAAACGAACAATATTACCCATATATGTGGTGTATAAAAACGAGATAATAGAGAAACTACAAAAATTCAATAAAGGTGAGTCGAGTACCACAATACCAGGATCCAAAACATGATAGCAGTCTGTGTGGTTTGGGGTTTCAATATATAGCATTAAATATCTTTTTTTCAAATCGATTCGCTAGATTTTTGTTTTTTGCCTCTAAACAATGTTGTATTTGCTTGTGGTCTTTTTTAAAATAAACAATATTACCTAGCTGCTCTTAATTTACCTCATCTTCTCTAAGTTTATATACTTTTTATCCAGAAAACTTTGCTTCACTGATTTTGGCTATTATTCCGAAATCTTTTGTGAACACATTTTACTACATAAATGGGTCGCTAAGTGAATAATTTTCACCCAAATAGTGACGCCATATCCCTAAACAAAGATATTTCTTGTGTTAATTAAACAGTTGACTTCAGCAAAATTTCACAAGTTGTCAAATATTTACTGTTTATATTCTACAGCTCCAGTTGGTGTATATTCATTTAATTTTATACTATAAGTGTAAACACATGTTTACAACATATACAAAAAATGGAGTATTTTGTAGAAACCATTTTATTAATGAATATTTTCTTTATCCACCTTAATGACCTCATTCAGCCCCCTGGAGCTATTATTTCCAAATAATCAGACACCTACTTTGTAAGACAGGAAGGCAGTTAATTTAAATATTATATGTATTGGATGGGTTTAGTTGGCTGTCCGGTAACATGAGAAACATTTTATTTATTTCAACGTCAGCCTATTTCTGCGGCAAAGACCAATCATCGACTGCAGGGTGTAGCTTCACTTCACCAACCTAGAACTTTTGCCTAATCACTGTCTTTTGTAAGCCGGGTAAGGATCTTTCACATGCCCAACATCACATAGTAGATAGAAGGGAAACATTTTGGAAAGTTGTCTTTAGCTTGTAAAACTTTCCTAACATGTTTAACAACGAAGTTATTAGTAACCTTACATAAATTTGTGATGTAAATGACAGACGTTTAAACACTAAAGGAATACATTATAATAAAAATTACTTATAATAGATTTGGCACTAATTTTCATCTAATGTTAGCTTTATTAAGAAATCACAAGTTTGAGTATATTATTTTTAGCAGATAAAATAATTAACCCCAAAATTTGATTATGCTTTATATACAGTATTAGCTGAAAAATTTAAGGTGTAAAATTCAACAACACATTGACTAGACTAAATTGAGATTACTTTCAAGTATAAAAAATATACAAAAACAAATTATAAATGACCAAATGACTGGCTAGTGTAGGCAGTTTTTTCTGTACAAAATATTCTACATAATTTAGATTTACAAAATTTCATTATGTACACCTAGAAAAGAAAAAATTAACTAAGCCTTTCTTACAACACCAGGCCCATGTAATTCTATAAAAGATTCAAGAGCTTGAGGAACTTGACCTTGGTAAGTTAGTTTATGATGTTTTACGGCGTTGGCCGCTATACACTTCAGACTTATCTTCATTTGAGTCTTCAATATTATTTCTGCAACACCTAGAATAAAGTAGGTTTATTAAAACAATTTACTTATTCCTCAAGTGAATCATTTCTTAATAAAATTTACTCTAAAAATTGTATTTCTTCTTTTTTAGTGAATTTTCTTTAAAAAAATTCACTGATGAGGAGATTCCGAATTTTGAAAAAATGTCTTCAAATGAGCGCAAACAAGGACTTCTAAAACCCATATCCAGAGTGTCAGTTTCACTTTTTATATGTATATATATATATATATATATATATATATATATATATATATATATATATATATATATATATATATATATATATATATGTATGTATGTGTATGTATGGGGTTAAGGAGTCGCGGGCCAAAGGACTCCAGGGGGCAAGCTGAGGAAGTGGAAATAACAACATAAACTCCCGATGAAGCTTTCCCCAAGACCGTCATGCGCGGTAAAAATCCGCATCCTGCACGAGGTGACCCTGCTAATAACTAAACATGACGGATCTAGACAAGGAGGTCGAACTAAACTCCCCCAATCTACGGTGTCACGTGACCCGTGCCTATGGATGGATGGCACCAGGGCGATGGTGTCGTGAACGGAACCTCTGGAGTACCAGGCAACCCTCCAGAGTAACCCGCCTTGCACCACACAGGGGGTTCTGATGGTGTGGACAGTATTTCCCCCATTCTCGTGGGAACAACATGAAGATTATAAATACATATAAAACCAAAACCAATGAGGCTCGAGGAGTGGCTCCGGCTACAGACTTGAGCCTTGAGTCTATCCCGGAAACGGAGACGAGCCAGGGTGCGGCAGCGGACTCTGGAGGTCCCACGACCGGCGTAGATACGGGGGATCAGGGGGTAGCTTCGGCCAGAGACCTGTCCCCGACACCCAAGCTGGAGGCTGGGTCCCACCGGAGGGCGGCGAGCTCCGCGGACTCCGGGGGCCCCTCCACCAGTGAGGACTCTACTGTTAGAGTAGAGGGACTGCCCCGGCAGTCCAAGCGTCTTTCCGGGGCGCAAAGAAAGAAGCTCCGGAGGGCGCAAAAAATGGCGGCCGGGACCTGGACGGTCGAGAAACCTGTAAAGGCGCAAGAGGGGAGTGCGGGTCAGAAGAGGACGCGCTCGAACTCTAGCACGCCCACTACAGACAGACGTTCCAAAAGGGCCAGGGTGCCTGTAAAGGCGCAAGAGGAGAGTGCGAGTCGGAAGACGCCGCGCTCTGGCTCTAGCACGCCTACTACAGACAGACCTCCCAAAGGAACTAAGGCCGGAACACCGGCGCAGACTGGCTCTTACAGGGAGGCTGCGGAGGGCCTCGGGATGGCGGTGATTGACAGACGCCATCCTGAGGTCACGCTAGACCAGGGGAAGGCGGACCTGATCCAGGCTGCGGTGGTAGCTGCAGTGGACTCTCTTCAGGAAGGGGAGAGCCCGCCTCAGTTCCACCGGACGCGCCTGACGGGGGGCATCCTCTGGATAACCTGTGCCGGCCCGCAGTCGCGGGACTGGCTGCGGAAAACGATCGGGGGCCTCGGTCAGATTTGGGAGGGGGCGGACTTGACAGCCGTCGAGCCCAAGGAACTCCCAAAGAGACGCAAGGTCCTCGTACGGATCCCTGACACCGTCCCGCAGGAGACGGTGATCAGCAGACTTAAGATCCAGAACCCTGAACTGGGGACGCAACACTGGTCGGTTCTAAGCAGGAAGGCAGAGGAGAAAGGACAGACGCTCGCCTTCTCGATCGACCCGACATCTTACAGAGCCCTTGAAGGAACCTCCTTCAAGGCATTCTGGGGCATGGGAAGGGTTAGCTTCCGCCCACTGGGGAAGCAATTAAGGGTTAATGGGACTTAGGTTCCTTCAGGTCAACCTCCAACACAGTAGGGCAGCCACGGCCGGACTACTAATGGCTCTGAGGAACACGGATGTGGCCCTCATCCAGGAACCGTACTCCTACAAAGGAGAGATCAAGGGACTCGGCGGAGCTAATGGAAAGCTCATCTACAGCAGGTCCAGCGAGAATCCGAGGGCCTGCATTTTTGTCAGGGAAGGGATAGAGTTTCTCCCTCTAATGAATTTCTGTTCCAGGGACCTGGCAACGATCAAAATCCGATGTGGAGGAGCGGATGGGCTGAGGGACATTACTGTCGCGTCAGCCTATCTGCCAGGGGACAGCACGGACCCTCCTCCACCCAACGAATTGGAGCAGCTGATGGTGGGTAGCAGAGCAGGTGGATGGCAGACCATCATCGGCATGGATGCGAATGCGCACCATGAGTTGTGGGGTAGCTCGGACACAAACTCTAGGGGTGAGGCACTTTTACAATTCTTTATGAAATTTA
This sequence comes from Tillus elongatus, assembly GCA_964006375.1. NCBI lineage: Eukaryota > Metazoa > Arthropoda > Insecta > Coleoptera > Cleridae > Tillus > Tillus elongatus. The sequence goes on from OZ023264.1 coordinate 110,731,946, forward strand.
ATTTAGACATATTGAATAGAGGTAATAAACCGACATTCGTCACAACACGGCGTGAGGAAGTTTTAGACCTAACAGTTTCCACCCAGTTTCTGGGTGACTTTGTTAAAAGCTGGGCTGTGTCTGGGGAAGTGAGTAGCTCAGACCACAGATACATCCGGTTTGAAATCGCCAAAGTCGAAAGAGAAACGGTATGGTACCGGGACCCCCGCAAGGCGGACTGGGAAGCCTACAGGGCAGACCTAGCTGTGGAACTGCGGGGGGTTGAGAGGGCCATAAGGGATTCAATAGACCTCGAGATTGCAGCAGTCCAATTGCGAGACGCAATTACCTCGGCCTATAACGCCAACTGCCCCCTGAAAATGAGGGTGTCCACCAGGAACGTCCCATGGTGGAACGAGGACCTCAGGCAAAGGAGGACGCAGGTTCGTAAGCTGTTTAACGCGGCCAAAAGGTCGGGACCATGGGATGAATATAGACAGGCCCTATCGACCTATAACAAAAGACTGAGGGACGCCAAGAAGGAGTCGTGGAGGAGGCACTGCGAAGAAGTGGAAAACACGTCCGAGAGTGCTCGACTACACAAGATCCTGTCTAAGGGCCCTCAGACTAACATAGGCTCCCTTAGAACACCCACGGGAGGCTTTACAAGCTCGGGGGAGGAAACTATGGAAATTTTACTCCAGACGCACTTCCCCGGCTGTAACATAATAAACCAATCACCTCCGGACTGGGAACACTCAGAAATAGAGGCGCCTTATAGGCGGGCATCTAGAGTAGACTGGACAGTCGCTAAAGAGGTGGTTACCTGGAGCAAAATCAGATGGGCCATTAACAGCTTTAAGCCATACAAATCGCCGGGATTTGATGGAATAATGCCCATCATGCTCCAACAGGGGATAGATATACTGGCGCCGGTGCTTACCCTCATTATGAGGGCCAGCCTGGCTCTGGGGTACATTCCGAGGGCATGGAGACTGGCCAGGGTTGTATTTATTCCTAAACCTGGGCGTCCAACAGACCAGGCAAAGTCCCTGAGGCCAATAAGTCTCATGTCCTTCTTGCTGAAAACAGTGGAAAAACTGCTCGACCGGCACATTAGGGGCGGTGTACTGGAAGCATATCCTCTACACTGCGGACAATATGCATACAGAGCAGGATTCTCAACAGAAACAGCACTGCACCAACTGGTGCTGAAACTGGAGAATACGCTGGAGAACAAGGAGGTGGCGCTGGGGGCCTTCCTAGACATAGAGGGGGCCTTTAGCAACACCTCGTTCGGATCGGTTCTGGCAGCTGCCCGGGAGCGTGGAATAGAGGAGACCTGCTGCAGGTGGATCGGTTCCATGCTCAGGGACAGGGCGGTGTTCACCTCACTCGCGGGAGGGACTCTGCTGGCGGGGGTCGCGGCGGGGTGTCCGCAGGGGAGCGTTCTGTCTCCCTTGCTCTGGTGTCTAGTCGTGGACGGCCTGCTGGGGAGGCTCTCGGGAGGGGGGTATGAGGTACAGGGCTATGCGGACGACATTGTCATCATAGTCCGAGGAAAGGTCACACAGGCAGTGTGGGAGCGTATGCAGACTGCACTGAAAGTGGTGGAAGGGTGGACGGTTGATCAAGGGCTCGGGGTGAGCCCCGAGAAAGCAACCGTCGTGCCGTTTACGAGGAGGAGGAAGTGTGAAAGCCACAGAACTCTCACTCTATACGGTAGGAGCGTTCCAATGGCCAGGGAGGTAAAATATCTTGGGGTCGTATTGGACTCTAAGTTAACCTGGAATGGTCACATTGGAAAAATACTGCGTAAGGCAGTCATGACCTTAGCCGTCACTAGGCGGCTATATGGAAAAACGTGGGGACTAAGACCTAGTATGGCCCACTGGCTGTACACAAGGGTGGTCAGACCATCGTTAACATATGCGGCACTGGTCTGGTGGCCTAAGGTGACACAATCCAGTGCCAAACAAAAACTAGGCAAGATCCAAAGGATGGCTTGCCTAGGCATCACAGGGGCCATGTCTTCAACCCCAACAGCCGCCATGGAGGTGTTGCTGGATCTACCCCCCCTACACTTCGTTATTATGGGAGAGGCCAGGCTATTTTTTTATTTTTTTTTATTTTTATTCAAAAATCCAAGACAGGCCAAAGGCCCAATTACATGGATAAATCTACATCTAACACTAAATAATACAAAATCTAGAAAAATTTAAGAGAGAGTTAACTCTTTAAGCTGCTTTTCGAAGGCTCTTGTACTACCAAAATCCATAAAGACGTCAAGGGGTATTTTATTGTAGTTAGAACACATAAAATAAACTGGAGATTTTACTAGAATATTAGTTCTGGGCGTAGGAAGGGAGAAGGTGTCCGTACAACGGGTATGGTGAGGAAATTGGGGTGCCTGGAAAGGTAACAAAGAAAGAAGCTCCGGAGAGTCAACAAACCCATGAATCAGTTTGTACAAGAATGAGAGTCCCATGATAATTCTTCTTTTATCAAGAGACATAAGGTTGAATCTACTAAGGAGAATTTCTTGGGAGATGCCACGTGGAGGATACTGTCTTTCTTCGAAGTAGACCAGATATTTCAGAAATCTTTGCTGAATAGATTCTAACAAATGCAGTTGACACTCATAAAGTGGAAACCAGCATAAACTTGCAAATTCAAGTCTAGAACGTAATAAAGAATTGTACAGTATAATTAGTGTGTCACTAGTTGAGAACTGTTTGGTGTTTCTGATAATAAAGCCCAAGATTTTCATTGATACTGACAAAACATAAGCAACATGGAGATTAAAACGAAGGTGGGGGTCATAAATTACACCAAGGTCTCTAATATTTAAAACACGCTCAAGATGGTGGTTACCAGTGACATAACCAAACAGAATAGGGTTAACTTTATTAGTGAAAGACATGACCTTACATTTTGAGGTATTCAAGAATAACTTATTAGAGTTGCACCAATGAAGAATAGCATCAATATTCTTTTGAATCATGGTACAATCTGAAATGGATGATATAGAAAGAAAAATCTTAAGGTCATCAGCGTAGAAAAGTCTAGGAATAGTTAAGACATCATCCATATCGTTGATAAAAATGTTGAAAAGGAGAGGCCCAAGAACAGAACCCTGAGGAACACCAGATCTAACAGGGAACTCCACTGAAGAACATCCAGAATACCAAACAAAATGAGACCTCTCAGACAAGTATGATGCAAAGAACGAAACCAGAGTATCAGAAAACCCAAATAAATGGAGTTTCTTAAGAAGCAGACCATGATGAACGCAGTCAAATGCTTTCCTGAAGTCTAAATAAATAGTATCAACCTGTCCATTCTTATCCAGGACATCTGACACATATTGTGTAAGACAACAAAGGTTAGTAGTAGTTGAACGATTTCGAACAAACCCATGCTGACTCTGTGACAAGTAAAGCAAAACATGTGGAGAAATTTGAGCAAAAACAGCATATTCGAAAACCTTAGCAAAGTTAGACATTATCGCAACCTGTCTGTAATTTTCAATCAGGCTCATATCACCGTCTTTATGAACAGGGCAGACTTTCGATGATTTCCAGATCTTGGGAAACTTACATGTCTTAAGAGAAAGGTTAAAGATAAGTAATAAAGGTTCAATAAAGGTTGGAGAACAGTCTCTAATAAGAAAGCTAGGTATATTGTCAGGTCCCTGAGATAGTTTAGGTTTAAGTTTTTTAATGGCCTCTTGAATATCAGACAGCTCAAACTTGGAAAGCTGAAACAGAACATTATTAGAAACAGAAGACCAACCATGAAAGACATCAGTATAATCATTATCGTTAGTATAAGAGCTACTAAAAAAGTCAGCAAAACAGTTGACAATATCCTGGGGAGAGGTGTAGCACGAGTCATTATAACACATACAGCCAGGAATGCGTGTATTATTTCTTTTAGAATGGATATACGACCAGAAAGATTTAGGATCTCTACGTATCGAAGATTCAGTGCTGCTCAGATATTTTTTATATGCTGACGTTGTGGCAGTTTTTACTCTTGACCTGCACTCAGAGAAGGCAGCATAGTCTACTGCAGAGCGGGATACTCTGTATTTTGAGTGCAAAATACGTTTGAATTTAAGTTGTTGAATAATGTTACGATCATACCACACAGGATACCTAGACCCAGAAATCTTCTTTTTCGGGACAAGTCTGTCAAGAATGCTATAAAGCCTATTATAAAACAGAGTGCAAACTTCATCAACGTCATCCCCATTATACAAGAAAGACCAGTCAACTAAACTCAGTTCGTTATAAAGACCAGAGAAATCAGCCCTCTTAAAATTATAAAGAGGGGGACAATCAAGATAATTGAATCTGATTACCCTCTCTGAAGGTATCGAAAGTGTTATGCATAATGCGGGATGAAAAGGATCTACACGGAGAATAGGAGGCTCAGGTAAAACTTCACAAGATATGTTAGAAATTACAAGATCCAAAAGCTTACCTTGATGATTCAAAACTGAGTTAAACTGTTTAGCATCAAAAAAGTTAAGAGAACACATAAAAAGACAGCATCTACAGTTGACTTTATGACAGGGAAAAGAATGGAGTACCAATTCAGCGATGTTGAAGTCACCAATTATTGTAAAACTATGGTTCTGCAAGAAATCAAGGTTTTCAAGATATTTAAAAAATATGAGGTAATCAGAAATGGATACAGGAACAATGGGGGATGAAGGGATGTAAACAGAAAAAATGAAAACAGTTGAACTATGAAAGAAAATCTTACAGCAGGATACATCAAACTGTGGTAAAATATCATGAATTTTGTCAGAAAGTTTAATCTCTATTGGATTGAGTTCTCTACGAACAGCAAGTAAAGAGCCACCTCCCCCATTAGCAATATTAGAGAGACGATCAGATCTAAATACATAATAGTCATCAGAAAATAATTCAGAGTCCTGTACACCACTTCTTAGCCAAGTCTCAGTAAGAGATATTACATCATAGTCTAAGTAAGAAGAAGTAACAAAAAGCTGTTGCATTTTTGTGTTAAGACCTCTAACATTTTGATAATAAATATTCAGTCTTTGTTCCCTAAATTTTCTATGGACTGAAGACATAGAAACATAAGGTTCATACTGCTGTTGGCTTGAATTTTGGGAAGCGAAATCTCTTCACCGCAACACCTTCAGGCCAGTTGGTGGAAAGTAAAAGTTGAGGTAGCAAGTCAGCACAAGTCTCAAGTCTAAAGCCGCGATAGTCACCAGAACGCACAGATTGTTCTTCAATCTTGAAAGCATACTGCGAACCAAAGGTATTATTCAAATACTGCAACAGCTTGGACCCATCCACATCCAGTGACAATCTTGAGATGTAAATCGAAGCCTTGCTATGAACAGTGGCAGCAGAAATTTCAGTCTCACTAATTTTACGAGATCCCAGAATTATCTCACGTTGTCGAGGCTTCATCTTATGTTGGCTACTGCCATCATTCACATGTTGGGTTTGAGAACAAACTGCATCAGAGACAGAACCTGAACCACCAGCTCTATTAGATGCCTCAATGGTCTGGCTTAAAATAGGTTTTTTAGAATCTACACTGACATGAGATCTCATCCCAGTTAAATTTGGTCTATCATCAGTTGAATAAGTATTCGTACTTCCTTTTTGAGGACGTTTAGTCTTATCCTTATCACTAGGCTTAGAATCATTGCAAGTTAGAAGTTTGACCATATCCAAGTTGCTGTCCCTTAAGACAGATATTTCACTATGAACTGCCTGAAATCTGGGCTGAAGATCCAGAATTAAAGCATCAAATGCATCTCTGACAATGTCCTTCAAAGCATTTAGTGATGCTGCACCAACAATGCTGCTGTCACCAAGCAATGGTAGACTATCGTGACCAGTTCTGAGGCAGTGAGTACATTCTTCACAATAAAAAGTTATTTTCCTCTTGCGGAGAGCAACTGCCCTCAACTCTGTAGATGTAAGGCCAGAACATGTTTGGCACAAACTCATAGCACATTTATCACACACAACAAACTGGAGTTCAGAGGATTCAGATCCATTACAAAGTTTACAACAAATCATTGTACATGAGGAAATGGAAGAGGAAATGGAAGAGTATTTTAGGAACAGCTGTATATAATTATTTTCATAAATTCAGCTAAAGTTGAAAACAGCAGTTATCTCTGAAACCTGGGCCAGGAATGATCGCAGACTTATCAAAATCCTGATAAGGTTATAGATAACACAAAAAGATGGAAAATAATCCAAACCAGAATTAAACTGTTAGAACTATGTTATAAACAAGAACACCAATGTGTAAATTACACCAACGTGTGCAGCAGCAGATAACACACAATTTCAGCAAAAATCAGTTAAAACACTTTAGTATAAACTAGGTAAATTTCACTTTCAGTGCAGAGAAACAGAAACATACATACTACGGGTAAGAAGTTTTTTAGCATTTAGGCTAGGACTATACAGACTAGCCTGCAATGGTAGACTGAAGATCAACCCAGGCTTCAGGGGCCACTGCAAAATTCAGGAGATCGTGAAGGAACCCATGCTTGAAATGAGGTCAGACTTCGCGAGCCCGCGAATGTGCAGGGAAAACAACTTCACAGTGGAAATCCCTGATCGCGGGGCATGGCGGGAGGAGACACCGGGCATACCACGGGACGCGCTCGTCTGGTTCACGGACGGATCTGGCGGGGAGCGTGGGACGGGGGCAGGTGTTTACTCGGAAGGACCGAGGGTAAGTCACAGTATTTCCCTCGGAGCCCATGCAACGGTGTTTCAGGCCGAGATGTACGCCATCCTGCACTGTGTGCGGGAGAACAAGAGGAGGGGCTACACCAACAAGCGGATCCTCATAGCCACAGACAGCCAGGCAGCCCTTAAGGCACTAAGTAGCCCACGGGTAAATTCCTGGCTGGTGAGTGAGTGCCGAGACGAGACGAGCGACCTGGCTGGGCAGAATGAGGTGACCCTCATCTGGGTGCCGGGTCACTCGGGGGTCAAAGGCAATGAAGAAGCTGACAGTCTCGCAAAGAGGGGGTCAGCAGAACCATTTATGGGACCAGAACCGGCTCTGGGCGTGTCAAAGAGCACTGCCAGGGGAGCCATTAAGTCCTGGGTCAGAAACCAACACAAGGTGTACTGGGCGGACTGTCCAGGGCTCAGACATGGGAAGTCAATAATTGACGGACCCAGTTCAAAGAGAGCTGTGGAGCTGCTAAACCTTAGCAGAGGACAGCTCAGAAACACAACAGGTCTCTTGACGGGACACATGGCCGTCAAGAAACACCTACATAAAATGGGGCGGTTCGAAGGGGACCTCGCATGCAGACTCTGCGGCGAGGGGGAGGAATCAGCCCAGCACATCTTGTGCGAGTGTATAGCTCTGGACCGGAAAAGACAACTGATCTACGGTCACTCTAGACCGGAGACAGAGCAATATAAAACTTCACCCTACCAATCGCTGTGCAGACTAGTTCAAGGCACAGTGATTTTGGAATGGGTGGAGTAAGACTAGGGGTATGCACAATCAACCAAGGGTTGCGGTGCTATCGGGGCGGCAAGGCCGCGGACGAGCCCTGAGGGAACAAAAAAAAAAAAAAATGTGTATGTATGTATATGTATATGTATATATATATATATATATATATATATATATATATATATATATATATATATATATATATAGGGTGGCGCATTGAAAACGAAACAGACCGCTTTGCGTCTACAGATGTTTTTTTTAAGAAACCCTGAAACACGTCAATTTTAATATTGAGGGGGACATGTTTTGACATAAAACTCAACTTTGTCACATCAACCCCTTAAGATTGGTGATAACAACGTTTATATTTTAAATAGGGAAACATGGGTCGAGTGTTACATCATTTGAAAGCTCTTTCTTTTCTGAATTCAGCACACTAATTTTTTTTGGAGCTTTATCAACTCGTTTAAAAATTATTCACAGTTGAAGATGCAAAAACGCATTTCACTCATTCCGATAAGAAATGTGATGATAGTCAATGTTTTGTTGGTTTGTAAACAAAAAATTGACTATCAGAACATTTCTTATCGGAATGAGAGAAATGCGGTTTATTATTTCAGTTTATCGGTTGGTTTGATACTTGATAGTACTACCGAAAATTAATTTCACAATGGTGTATTCTGTAGAAGAGTTGAAATAATTACTCTTTTTTTTCCAAAAACGACCGCAAATTTGTTTAATAAACGACATCCGAACAGACATGTTAACAGAAAATACATTTTGGAGTTAGTTGCAAAGTTTCGACAAAGTGGTTCAGTAGCCAACAAACAACGGGATCCTGAACGTGAATATCCGGTTAGAAATGAGACTCTACTGAGATTGAAGTTTTAGGACAAATTGCTGCAGATCCAACTTTGAGCACGAGAAAATTGGCCACTGTTTCAAACATCAAAAGAAGAACTATTCAGCGAATATTGAAACATTATAAATTTCACCCGTATAAAATTCATCTTGTACAACAACTAAATGAAAATGATTTTGATCAGCGGCTGGAGTTTTGTATAGCTGATAACGGGAACTTTTTGTTCAATATCTGTTTTTCAGACGAGTGTACTTTTTTATTAAACTCTACAGTCAATCGTCATAATTGTCGTTATTGGGCAGATAATAATCCAAGAAATTTTCACGAAGTCCGCACTCAAACTCCACAGAAATTGAATGTCTGGACTGGCATTTTTGGAGACCGTTAAATCGGACGAATTTTTCCTAATGGCAATTTGAGTGGCGAAACGTATTTGGAGTTACTAGAAGATATCGGTTACCCTTTACTAATTGATTTGTTGAAAATGATGATCGCTATCAAGAAAATCAATTAGTGTTTCAACAAGATGACGCTCCTCCGCATTTTTCACAACGTGTTAGGGAGTTTTTGAACAGAGAGTTTCCAGGGCAATGGATTGGGCGTAGAGGTGCTATTGAGTGGCCCCCTAGATCACCGGATTTAACTCCTTTAGACTTCTTTCTATGGGGCCATTTAAAGAGTAGAATTTACGCAACAGAACCGGAGTCTCTGGAAGAATTACGACGACGCATTGTTGAAGAATGCCGTCTATTAACTCCACAAATGCTCCAGAATGTCAGAGCTCGTTTTGAACAACAAAATTTGTACTTTTGTATGGAAGCTGGTGGTCAACAATTTGAACACTTACTTAACTGAATAAACATTTTTTTAAAGTTTGGTTTTGTTTTTTAGTTTTTTAACGCAAAATTGACTACTTAGTGCATTTCTGATCACAATGAATGAAATACGTTCTTGCAACTCCAACTGTGATTAATTTTTAAACGAGTTGATAAAACTTCCAAACAAATTTGTGTGCTGAATTCAGAAAAGAAAGAGCTTTCAAATGATGTAAAACTCGACCCATGTTCCCTATTTAAAATATAAGGGTTGTTATCACCACCCTTAAGGGGTTGATGTGACAAAGTTGAGTTTTATGTCAAAACATGTCCCCCTCAATATTAAAATTGACATGTTTCAGTGTTTCTTAAAAAAATAATTTCCCTGGACGCAAATTGGTCTGTTTTGTTTTCAATGCGCCACCCTGTATATATATATATATATATATATATATATATATATATATATATATATATATATATATATATATATATATATTAGAGGTGTGCGAACCTATGTTTTGTTCGAACCGAACTATGAACGAACCCAAGCAAATATGTTGCCTCGAACTTCGAACCTCTGAAATAGTATGTCTAAGGTTCACAGTCGAACTTCGAACTTCTTAGAAATTTAAAATCGAACATCGAACTACCCAAAATTCTCCAGTGTTCATATATCATTTCCTTAAACACAAAATTTAGGAATATTGTACCATACAATATTTGATATGTGAAAGATTCACATTCTTTTAATAAAAAGGAAGAGTTCGGCAAATTTGCAGGTTGATTTGGTGAAAATGGCTTCTGGTGCTGATCGTTTTGGCTTATGGTGAAATAAATCGTGTTGAAACCAGTGTTTTCCAAAGTCAATCTGCAATTATCCTCATAAATTCCGAAAATTTACGTTACCCATCACTTTCGAACACCGCCATCATAATGCTGTTACTGAAAAAAGTGTTGGGAGGCTAGGATATATAAGAAAAATAATTATGTTATTGCTAAATGGCTCCGTCGTGTCTCAAAGTGCCCACCAACTGTCAAAAATATGCATGAGTGAAATCTCCTAAAATTATGCTATCCACTCAATGAGACCGATAACGAGTTTAAAGCGCCGCTACCGAGTTAACAGGGCCGCAACTTCGCTATCTTTGGCAGCATTCAATGCCTGTAAAGTTAAATTTCGAAGTATTTTTGAGCAACGAACTTCGAACTATTTTGGAGAATCACACATTTCGAACTTCGAATAACTTTAACATCGCTAGTGCGAACATATTTTCGAACCGAAGGTTCGGTTCGAGTTCGGGTTCGGTTCGAAATTTCGAAGCTTCGCACACCTCTAATATATATATATATATATATATATATATATATATATATATATATATATATATATATATATATATATATATATATATATATATATATATATATATATATATATATATATATATATATATATATATATATATATATATATATATATGTATGTATGTATGTATCACACCGATAACTCAAAAAATAATGGGGCGATTTTGATCAAATTTGGTGAGTACCTTCCTTTTGTAAATGGCTTGGATAGGTTCGTTAGCCAGGCAAATTGGACAAGGTTTTCCAGAAAAATGTTGGGTTTTCCAAAAAAATTCATATCTCCGAAAATTAAAAAGCTATGGTAACCAAATTTGGTACGCTGGTTTCTGTTAAAGTATCCTTTGTACAAAAATTCAGATCTCTAGGTTAAAAGACAAAGAAATTACAAGCCTCGGATTAAAAAAAAGGTGAAACGTCAAAATTGATAATTCTGGCAGTCGTATATTAGTATGCATTAGCGCTGTGTGAGTTCAAAATACGTCTCGAAATGACTAACAAGCTCCTAGATCTGTGTCTCGGCCGTTATTTTCCTTCATTTCGTTAAAATATGGGAACAAAAATCAATTTTAAACAAAAATTGCATAGTGTAAATATTCAAGACGTTAGAAAAGTACTATACTGGAGTATATCATGTCGAGAATGGCCTAGAGGTAAAGGCAGCAGTGTTGAGTTAATAATGGACTCCTATAACACAGGTTTTAATCTCAGTTTGTGACTTTTTATTTATTTATTTTAGTCATATTTCATTTTACCGTTACCTGATCAGATTGTGCAAGTCCCATGAATTTTTTAGCGAGTTTTTGTATGAAAAATTCAATTAGGACGAGATGAAAACTTTTAAGACTTAATTGAATTTGAATAGCACATCTGGTTGTTTGTTATTGCCCTCACTTAGTGAAATCGTTCCATGCTTAATACAGCCGTAGATTTTTCCCATGGCTTTATAAGTGCTTGTTCTGTTTTGCAACCGATTTCAAGTTTAGCTGGACGCAGCAAGTGCGTTTGAGTAGCGAATTTTCATTAAAGTTTCAAATTTCAATAGCTCAATTTGCTACTAACCTAACGTTTGTTGGCCAGGAACCAGTTTTTTCGGGAATATTTTTAAGTTTATTTTCTGAAAATTTTTCCACATTTTCAAACTACTATATAGGTTATACTGGTAATCAAATTTCATGCCTGCTGTCTTAAAAAAAAAGATAATTTGTTATTAAAAACATTTTAATGAAAATTCACTACCATAACGCACTTGCTGCATCCAGATTTTTTTTAGGTTGGTTAAATTCCGCGACTATGGCCCATCACCGACGCCAGCCAGTGTGCAGTTTCGCCTCACCATCCTGGAAATTTCACTGAGCTCATGTCCTTCTGTGGGGAAGGTAGGGATCTTTAATGTGACCCACATCGCATGGTACACGGAACCGGCGGCTTTACGCCTCCTCTAAGAGGCGGAATGTACCGACATTCAACTTGCTCAAGCATGATGCCACAATCATGTTAATTTTACTGTATGAACTGAAAAAGTGAAAAGATCTCCTCCTGGGAGTCGAACTGAGGAGCCTTCGGTTCAGACGGATGCATTTTTACCATTGGACCACTGAGGCTGTTATCTAAAAACTACTACGTTGCAAATATTAATATGATTTTTAAAGATTTCTCTCAAACATTTGTCATGCCACACCAAAAATTAGTAATTATGCTAATGGAAATAACAAGCAAAAAAATCTGATCGCGATTTTTTATGAAAATCTTTTAGAGCCCCAAATATTCCAGAAATATACAAATGTGATCCAAAAAAAAATTGTATATCTGAAAATAACGAAGTTGGTTTGATAAAATTCGGTAGTAGTGGATTCTTGGCATAAAGATGTAACAATTTCACCAAACTTATCTCCAAACGCCAAAATTAAAAGAGATACAGGTCAGAAATTAAATGTCTGTTTTTCTTGATATCTACAAAAGTATTTAACGTATTGTCTTGAAAATTGGTAGATAATATTTTCGTAGTGCTAAAAAATAATTAATTCCGAATTTGATTAGCAGATAGAGCTCTGCGTCTGATACCGTTTAAGTCTCACACTTATTTGTTAGCATTACTAAAAAAACTTCTGAAGAAAAATTGTATTATTTTGTGTTCACTTCAAAAAGGCATAGTCGTCAATGGTATTAACATCAACATCTTTTGAAATATTTGCGATTTTAAAAGTAGCTGCAGTAATGCAATAGTAGCAATGTTTAAGTGTATATCACAGGCTGAGAAATGACAAGGATTCAATATGGACACAAAGCACAAGCAGCGTTTACCCGCCTCAACAAACTATGGAGCTCTGATGTATACTCCACAAAAAAAGCCAAGCTACCCATATTTAATACCAACGTAAAATCAGTTATGCGCCTCTGTGGTTGCCAGACATGGACAATGGAAAGTAATGAAGACAATGAACAACCAGCTTCAAGTCTTCATTGTGTCTTAAGAATTATGAAAATCAGACCAGACCTCGAACAAAGTCCTCTATAGAAGAACATGACAATAAGAGTGACTTGGATATTCCAGAGTGGGGCCATACAGTTCACAAGCCTGCCAGTGACATTACAGGAAACACACTGGAGTGAAATCCACAGGGAAGTCGTGGAAGATGACGGCCAAAGAACACCAGGCGAAGAGCAATCATGAAGGAGTGCAGGACGATGGGAAATACCAGAAATGAAGTCAAGATACTCGCCAATAATAGGATTAGATGGCAACATCTGGTTGATGCTCTATGTTAAAAATGTTGGCAAGTAAAGCGTGTTTATTTTAATTTAATTTTATTTTCCATTGCTTGCTATAAAAAGTAAGATTAATTTTAAAAATCTTCATTTTGGCTTCTCTCAAGAAATATCAAGTGCAATATATTTTTAAAAAGCTTCCAGCGAGATGAATAAAGTTAATAAAAAATACAGGATGTTTCATTAAAAAAGCTGCTCTACCTCCTCCATTGTTTTAAAAAACACTGTCCATGTAGTTTAAATATTATATAGAAATACAAAAAGCCTGGACGCAGCAAGTGCGTTATGGTAGTGAATTTTCATAGAAATGATCTGGCACAAAATATTTTATTATTACTTTTTTTTCTTGTAACATAGAAATCTAAATTTTGGTGTATAGTTTACTTTTTATATCGTAAACCTACCTACCAAATTTGGTTATCACAGATATTATATTTTTTAAGATAAAAAAAATTTTCAAATGAAAACTCAAAATTTTCCCGGAAAACCTCGTCCGATTTTCTTGACTAACAAACATATCAAAGCCATTTACAAAAGGAAGGTATGTGCCAAATTTTATTAAAATCGGCTTATTACTTTTTGAGATATGAATTTTTTTCAAATGAAAACTCAAAATTTTCCCGGAAAACCTCGTCCGATTTTCTTGACTAACAAACATATCAAAGCCATTTACAAAAGGAAGGTATGTGCCAAATTTTATTAAAATCGGCTTATTACTTTTTGAGATATGAATTTTTTTCGAATGAAAACTCAAAATTTTCCCGGAAAACCTCGTCCGATTTTCCTGACTAACGAACTTATCCAAGCTATTAACAAAAGAAAGGTACGTGCCAAATTTTATCAAAATCGGCCCATTATTTTTTGAGTTATCGGTGTGATACATATATATATATATATATAAATATATATATATATATATATAAATATATATATATATATATAAACATATAAAAATTGAAACTGACCTCGGATATGGGTTCTAGGGGTCCTAGATCGCGCTCATTTGAAGAAATTTTTTCAAAATTCAAAAGTCGAGATCTCCTCATTAGTGAATTTTTTCTAAGAAAATTCACTAAAAATGCAATTTACTCAGTCATTTAAAAGAATATCTATATACAGGTTGTTTCACTGGGAAAGGTAAATGGTTCAACTGTGTATAGAGGCCGCTGAGGTGATTATAAATAACCCATAATTAATTAATCTTTGGCCCCTTATAACCGAGATACAAGGTGTACCAAATACTAAAAAAATATAGAGGGTGGTTGAAAATTTATGAGCTAATAAAGAAATGGGCAAAACTGATAAAACACCCTGTATCTCGGTTATAAGGGGCCAAAGACTAATTGATTATGGGTTATTTAGAATCACCTCAGTGACCCCTATCCACAGTTAAACTATTCACCTTTCCCAATGAAACACCCCGCATACCATACATATTTAGAAAGCTCTCAATGAGTCAGATCCAATGAGTAAAAATATAGTGTTCCACTTAAAAAATCATATGTTTGGTTTGTATCACCAAATATGTGCTTAATAGAACAAAACTATTTACATCATTGAATTTTACGTAAAAAAAATGTTGCCATGTCAGTTTTGATTTCAGCATAGTTTTTTTTTTTTTCACAAAAAAAGTAGAACAGAATTGTGAAACCTACAACCTTCTCCTAGTGATAACAGAGATACTCCAAAAAAGCAATGAAATCTAGACTCTATACATACATATTGTGCTGATTTGTCGTATTTCTTTCTTATTGTCCAGTAACAAAGTATTTTCAGTTAAGTTATGGCAATAGCGAGGAACCGAAGTTGCCAATAAGAGACATTCTACAGTATAAAAAAATAACTAAAGCTTGAGGCAAAAACTAAGGGCACAGAATTTTTTACATTTGAAAACTGAATAATATTTTAATTTCATCCACAGAATCATCTATTTCAATTAATGCATTATTAGTAAGACCATTTAAACATCACTATTAACAACATAAAACATGCATAAATATTATCTACAGCCAAGACACAAAAGTTAAACAATTACTCTAGTACATACTCTGATTCTAACAAAGAGTAGACCATACGATTTAAGATATAACACTTACTACCTGTAGCTGCCGCCTCCAATGGAGTCTCTCCTCTCAAGTTAACAGAATCCACATGAGCTCCGGCCTCTGTTAGCTCTGTGATGATGGTATGCAGTGTCATGAAATCTGATACAGGCTTATGGTAATTCACTATCATGTGCAAAGGTGTGTTCCTCTCCATATCCATAGCATTCACGTCTGCACCACATTTAATTAACAAACTTGTTGTTTCAGCACACGGAAACCTGAAGTTATATGAAATAAACATGTTAGTTGTACCCTTAACTAATATGCATTAGGGTGAAGTTTTATATGCCAACTATTAAATCCAAACTGGTATCCATAACGAAAAAAAGTAGTCGGAGTCTTGTAAAATATATGTGCCATGTAAATTTTGATGTTATTTCTTAATTTTAAATTGTCACGAAGTGACTAATCCTGGAGAGATTGTTTAGCTTGATTAAGAAACATAATTGCAGCCGCGTAATAAACTGCAATTACCATTTACAACGGTTGAAATATACATATACGTTTTCATTAGATACGCGGAACTCGACACGTCGTAAGGAAGAATTAAGAAGCAGAGGTTGCTTTTGCTAGCAGTATACAGCCGGAGTCGCTGAAGGCCGGACCGGCGCAGGAAGCGCAGGGCAGAGAATCGGAGTGAGGTCTGGAACTGCGACAGAATCGTCAGTTCTAGAGTCGCCGCGAGCAAGCTAGTACGTCCGTCGCAAATAAGTGAAGTTGTAGAGTACGCGAAGTGTAAGAAAAGTAATCCGCAGCGAGGAGAGAGCAGGATACCGGAAAAGCAGAAAGCGAGGCTGCCGGTTCACGACGCCACTGGAGAGTTTTGTTGCGTGAGCATCGTCACCGAAGAGAGTCCCAGGTAGGTGACAGTCTAATACTATTTAGCGAGCCCGTGGGGGAATTGTTGAACGCTCTGTCACAGCGCTGGGCGCCTTCGGGAGGTGCGGCGCGGTCAGCTGAGAGCCGCTGTCCGACATCATCACCAGGGGCGCCGCTGGCGGTGCTCGCGGGCTGGGCCTGGGCGGTTGGGGGCCACGGTCCCGAGGCTCCGATTCTTCCGGGATCACAGGGGAAGCGGCCGAGCGGAGGAATAGTGTATCGGGACGGTTGTAGTGAATGCATTATCCGTTCCAGTCAAAAGCCACCCTCCTTGAAGCCATCCCTGTATCCCGAATAAGGGAGTCGGAGTGGGGATATTCCTGGACTGTAGTAAATCCATGTTGCAGCAATTGTGTTGGCTTGGATTGAAGCAGCCCGGTGGTCTTCCGCCTCCCGGTCTGGCCCGGGTGGATCGTATCGGCGGTGTACGGGTGCTTCCTGTCCTCTCGAGGGTGGGACTGTTTCTCTCCTGTCTCCGTTGGCGCACTGCTCTGAGGGTTAGGGGCTGCATTCCGAAGTTTCGGTCCTCACGGAATCGCGGGGGCATCCGGCCGCACGAAGGCGCTAGAGTCGTCCCTGTTGTAGTGATTGCATTATCCGGGACAGTCAAAAACAGCCCTTCGGGCGGTCGCCCTTGTGTTCCTTGGGGGGGGGGGGTCCATAATCAGGATATTCCTGGGCTGTGGTAGATCCGTATTGCAGCGACTGCGCTGGTCCGGATCGAAACAGCTAGGCGGCGCCCGGCGTTCCGAGCCGTCCGCGGCCCCGTTCAGAGGGGGTGTAAATCCGGGAACAGGGGTGGGCCTCTTCCGCGCCGAACAAGGTTCCCCGAGCGTGTGAGTGAGAGCGTATGGATGGTGGGCCGTAGATAATACCTGTTGGTGCCATACATATTAGAACGCAGCTAGCTTAGCTTGATGTAGTGTCCGATGCACCCTGTAAGTTGCATGCCCCCTTGGGAACACCCGCTATTATTCACTATCTTGCCACCACCCTGCACCGCTTAAACATTGCCGCTTTAGCTTCCCCGTGCAACCCGCGCGTAGCCTTAATTTTAAAGACAAATAACCACCTTTGCCTCTGGCCGCCCATAATTGCTAGGATTCCTGGTAACAGGACTCCGTTATTTTCTTGTGTATATAATTAGTGAATAGAATTTTATTTAAATTTACTCAATATTTCATTTATTCTCTCCAGAATATCCGCCCAAGTTAACTTTAACAATAGCTCTTTAATAAAGATCATAACCAGAAGTCCTGGGGGACTTCGTCTTAACTTAGGAGGACCCTGTCTCCACTAGAATCTTCCCTGGGCTCGTGTATCCATCGACAGTGACTTGGGAGAGGGGGAATATCCCGAGGGAGCACGCCTACTCCTTGAAAGAAACTCTATAGGCGTTGGCGCTCGAACAGGATCTCGTCGTAAAGCCGTGTCCCGGGAGTCAGCCCGAAAATTCCCCATATTAGGGAAAACTAGTATTAACCCCCGGCCACCCCAAGTGGCCGTCACAAAATATATTAGAACCTTTCAATACCAATCTTTATCAGTACACACATTTATTACCTCCAATAATCTAGACTAGCTCATCATTGAAACTATCGTCTCAGTCGATAGGAGAGTTCAGCTTGTGGTCACAACCATGACTGTCTGTCATGGTTGGTGTTTTTAAGAAAAGACTATGTGGTGGTTTCCCGTTGTCTACTGCATAGTTCAATGTTCGAATCTCAAAGTGGGAGTTTTTTATGTCTCTAGCAGGGGGACTGGAACCTGCGAACATCCGTGTGGAAACTCGAAAGTGTAACACCTTCATGAATTAAGCCAGGACCAGGTCTACATTTTAGTGATAGTTAAAAATTATTATTTTAAACTAAAAAAAAACTCTAGACTTCTAAAGCACTTGGCTGTAAATGCTAAAAGGAAGCAGCCGGGAAATAAAGTTCATACAAGTTATTTTTGATATATTTTACGTAGAAAAAATATATATATTTTTCAACAATAATTGACGAGGTACACATTCCAAATTGTTTTTTATTATTATTATAAATACATATATCTGAATAAGATAGCGATAATGTATCTACCACCGATTAAGATTTTTATGTGTAGCCCAAACTCTATATAAGGACGGCTTTTCGCAGAAGGTGCTTCTTGTTAGTTGAGTGGTTCCGAATTTTAAGTTCACCTTCGTGTTAAATTAATAGAAAAAGTAAATTCCTGTGTTTTGGTAGAACATACAGAGTCACTTTCCGCCCCTTCCGTTTCTGGTCAGAAAAAACCCCGTACGATATTGTCAAAATCAGCCTAAGAACCATTTCGATTTCGATATTTATATAGCGAATTTTCATATATTTAGAGTAAGATATTGCTTAGTCAACGTCGGCGACTAGAATTAAAGTCTTTTTTTATCGAAGTTAGAGGTTGGTAGTTGTTCACACACGGCCGATCTAGTGTGGCCTTGGCTTGGGAGCTGTAGTCACACAAGCAGGCAAAGGAGGACGCAGGTTCGTAAGCTGTTTAACGCGGCCAAAAGGCCGGGAGCATGGGATGAATATAGACATGCCCTAACGACCTATAAAAAAAGACTGAGGGATGCCAGGAAGGAGTCATGGAGGAGGCACTGCGAGGAAGTGGAGAACACATCCAAGAGTGCTTGACTACGCAAGATCTGGTCGAAGGGCAGGTCAAGGCTTTACAAGCTCGGAGGGGGGGGGGGATAACTAAGGAAGTTTTACTCCAGACGCACTTCTCCGGCTGTAACATAATAAACCAAACACCTCCGGACTGTGAACACTCAGAAATAGAGGCGCCTTATAGGCGGGCATCTAGAGTAGACTGGACAGTCGCTAAAGAGGTGGTTACTTGAAGCAAAATCAGAGGGGCCATTAACACCTTCAAGCCATACAAATTCCCGGGATTTGATGGAATAATGCCCATCATGCACCAACAAGGTATAGATATACTCGCGCCAGAGCTTACCCTCATTATGAGGCTCTGGGGTACATTCCGAGGGCATGAAGACTGGCCAGGGTTGTATTCATTCGTAAACCTGGGCGTCCAACAGACCAGGCAAAGTCGCTGAGGCCAATAAGTCGCATGTCCTTCTTGCTAAAAACAATGGAAAAACTGCTCGACTAGCACATTAGGGGCAGTGTACTGGAAGCATATCCACTACACTGCAGACAATATGCATACAGAGCAGGAGTCTCAACAGAAACAGGACTGCACCAACTGGTGCTGAAACTGGAGAATACGCTGGAGAACAGGGAGGTGGCGCTGGGGGCCTTCAGCAACACCTCATTCGGATCGGTTCTGGCAGCTGTCAGGGAGCGTGGAATAGAGGAGACCTGCTGCAGGTGGATCGATTCCATGCTCAGGGACAGGGCGGTGTTCACCTCACTCACGGGAGGGACTCCACGCGGGAGGTCCTGGCGAGGTGTCCGCAGGAGAGAATTGTGTCTCCCTTGCTCTGGTGCCTAGTCGTGGACGGCCTGCTAGGGAGGCTCTCAGGAGGGGGGTATGAGGTACAGGGCTATGCAGATGAGGAAAGGTTACACAGTCAATGTGCGAGCGCATGCAGACAGCACTGAAAGTGGTGGAAAGGTGGACGGTTGGTCAAGGGCTAGGGGTGAGCCCCGAGAAAGCAACCGTCATACCGTTTACGAGGAGGAAGAAGTGGGACAGCCACAGAACTCTCACTCTATACGCTAGGAACATTCCAATGGCCAGGGAGGTAAAATATCTTGGGGTCGTATTGGACTCTAAGCTAACCTGGAATGGTCACGTTGAAAAAATACTGCGTAAGGCAGTCATGACCCTAGCCGTCACTAGGCGGCCATAGAGAAAAACGTGGGGACTCAGACCTAGTATGGCCCATTGGCTGTACACAAGGGTGGTCAGACCATCGTTAATATACGTGGCATTGGTCTGGTGGCCTAAGGTGACACAATCCAGTGCCAAACAAAAACTAGGCAAGATCCAGAGGATGGCTTGCCTGGGCATCACAGGGGCCATATCCTCAACCCCAACAGTCGCCATGGAGGTGTTGCTGGATCTACCCCCCCCCCCTGTACACTTAGTTATTGGGGGGGGAGGGGGGGGCTGTGCTAGGACTATACAGGCTAGCCTGCAATGGTAGACCGAAGATCAACCCAGGACCCAGGCTTCAGAAGCCCATGCTTGAAATGAGGTCAGACTTCGCGAGCCCGCGAATGTGCAGGGAAAACAACTTTACAGTGGAAATCCCTGGCCGCGAGGCATGGTGGGAGGAGACGCCGGGCATACCACGGGACGCGTTCGTCTGGTTCACGGACCGATCCGTCGGGGAGCATGGGACGGTGGCAGGTGTTTATTCGGAAGGACCGAGGGTAAGTCATAGTATTTCCCTCTGAGCCCATGCAACGGTTTTTCAGGCCAAAATGTATGCCACACGCACTGTGTGCGGGTGAACAAGAGGAGGGGCTACACCAACAAGCGGATCCTCATAGCCACAGGCAGCCAGGCAACCCTTAAGTTGCCCAAGGGTACATTCCTGGCTGGTGAGTGAGTGCCAAAACGAGACGAGCGACCTGGCTGGGCAGAATGAGGTCACCCTCATCTGGGTCCGGGTCACTCGGAGGTCAAAGGCAAAGAAGAAGCTGACAGTCTCGCGAAGAGAGGGTCAGCAGAACCATTTATGGGACCAAAACAGGTTCTGGGCGTGACAAAGAGCACGGCCAGGGGAGCCATTAAGTCCTGGGTCAGAAATGAACACAAGGTGTACTGGGCAGACTGTCCAGGGCTCAGACATGGGAAGTCGGTAATTGACGAACCCATTTCAAAGAGAGCTGTGGAGCTGATAAATCTTAGCAGTGGACAGTTCAGAAACATAACAGGTCTCTTGACGGGACACATGGCCGTCAAGAAACACCTCCATAAAATGGGACGGTTTGAGGGGGACCTCGCATGCAGACTCTGCGGCGAGGGAAAAATTAGCCCAGGACATCTTGTGCGAGTGTAAAGCTCTGGACCGCAAAATACAACTGATCTACGGTCAGTCTAGACTGGAGACAAAGCAATATAAAACTTCACGCTACCAATCGCTGTGCAGACTAGTTCAAGGCACAATGATTTTGGAATGGGTGGAGTAAAAAGACTAAGGGCATGCACAATAAGCCAAAGGCTGCAGTTCTATCGGGGCGGCATTAGTCGCGGACGAGTCCTGAGGGAAAGCAGGCTTAGGTCAGGTTAGTGTGTACAATCAATTTCTTCGGAGGCGCGGTCCTTGCCATTCATAGTTATTACCGACATACCTGGTGCCAGTATACTCAGAGTCACTTAACCAGTTTTGCTGTCTGAATAACCTGGGCACAGCGACCTGTTGGGTCCTCGTGCACCCACTGTAGACACACGTGTGCCTAGACCTAGCCAGGGAACACTATAGTCACGGGTTCCGCATCTTTGACATCCTGCTAACAGATTTTGACTAGGTAAATATTACCTATTTGTTTAGTTGTTATTTTATGAAACAATAATCGCACTGGCTGTATCTAAGAATCATAATTCACCAGGCATAGAATATTCATCACCACATCCCCCATGTAAAGCCACGCAATTACATACGCCATACTGACAATTCGCTTCTCGATACGGGAAAGTAAAATCATAGGTTGGTAAATACTTGGTTGTTATTCTTCGGTAAAGCATATTTTGTTTTATTGGCCTGTTGCCGTTATACCATTAAGTTGACCTACAATCACAGCAATAAACAAGTTATTGGCCTTATTATTGTAAATATATTTCTCCTGTATCAATATAATTAAATTATTCTTCTAATCATTCTCTACTTTTATATTATAGTTTGCACGATCAGTACATATTTTCTTTTTACTATTGTGAACATATTTCCATTATAGACTACTACTTGTACATAAATATGTAATATATACCATAAAAGGAATATCCTTAGTCTATATTACCCGCATATATAAATCTGCTACATAAAAATCCAGGAGGTTGGGCTATTACTGAGAGAGTGATTAAAGCCTGGTAACAAAGCATCCTGTTATTTCAAAGGCCACCGAACACTTTCCACAGAGCTATCTACTAGTCAGAGTCTTGTAAAGAGCTTGCAGACACCCTGGCAGGGAGTAATCCCTTTTAGAATCTGGCGCTCAAGACTGTTCTACTAAACCTGTTCATCCGTTTTAATAAATAAATAAGTCTGCAAATAAATGCCTCGTTACAAAACAAGAATGTGAGTGTACTTACTTGCAAACATCGTTTGTGTGGAAATCATCCACAGGAGTTTCTGCATTACATGAAAGGTGTAGAAGACTCTGGCCATCTCTAAGTGTGACCTGCAGTTGATTTAATGTGAACACCATTCGATTTATATTAAATTTCTCCTCTTCAGAACACTGCTTCAGCAACTTGGTGAGTATTGTTAGTAGGTACAATGTAGTGGTAAGATTACTCTCTAGCTCATCCTTTGAACAGAGAAGAATTAGTAAGTTTATAAAGTTATTGAACTAGTATCATTGATTGAAGTTATTTTAAAACTGTAATCTTTGGAGAAACACATATTCACACAACACCAATTGAATCGTAATAACTGTTTCGCTGTCAAAGTTTGCTTTATTACAGGATAAATAAAAATTGTTGCTTTATTACAGGATAAATAAAAATTGTACAAAACTTTTTTTTTATATAATGTAATCTGAAATATTCAAAGTACATCAAATATGGGGTACGAAAACTGTTTTTTATGTTCATTTTCTTTCTAGTTTTGCCACTATATAGTTTTTACATGTTAACTTTATTGTATTGTGATTCTTCTTCAAGTGCCCTGTTCTTGCTGAACATTAGCATCATCTGTACTTTGTCCACGGCGTTCCAGTTGTAAGAACATGTGCCTCTGAACCCAAAGGTACTGCGTTAGACTCTCAGTATAGGAGTTTTCACATTTTCATTACATACTGTAGAATTAACATCAACTGAAGTTGTGGCATTGTTTGAGCAAATTTGAATGCCTGCACGTTCCGCCCTTTGGAGGGGGTTGGTCCCGTGTACCAAGCGATGTTGGGCATGTTAAAATACCGCATCTTTCTTAAAGAAAGACAGAGGTTCGGTAAAATTTCCAGGATGGTGAGGTAAATCTGCTCCTTTGCATCGGTTATTGGCCGTAGTCAAGGAAAGAGGCTGAACTACATACAGACTACTTCTCTGGCTTCACTGTTGGGTTTTGTTTCTGTAGATGAAGGGCGTAGCCAGTACGTAAGCTAACTGGAGCAAGAGGCCCTTATGAATTCTAGATGTTCTTCAACATTTCTGTTACTAGTTTCGCTGCTCGACAGCATCCTCAAGCAGCGAAACTAGTCACAGAAACGTTGAAGAACATCCGAGATCATCTAGAATTCATAAGGGCCTCTTGCTCCAGTTAGCTTACGCGCTGGCTACGCCCTTCACCTACAGAAACGAAGCCAACAGTGAAGCCAGAGAAGTAGTCTCCAAGTCTATATGTAGTATGGACCAGTTTCACCAAGTAAGAGCAACAACAATCAATGAATTAAAGAGGCTGAATTAAAAAATATTGGGAGGTAACTTCTTCGATAAAAAATACATAAAAGAATACGTTATGTAATTCGACCGATGAAGATAGAGACACTGAAAGGTTGAGAATATATTAAATTAGTTGTAAAGCCTGCAATTTTAAATATGCTGGGCAAACCAGAAGTTTTATTAAAACTATATTTCAAGAACATGTAGCACCTTTATTAAAATATGAGAAAATAAATAAGCTGCCAAACATATATTTGTCAATAAAGCATTCAAAAGAATTGAGTAACAAATCTGCTGTTATAGCTCAGTGACTACAGAGTTGGGATAGTTTTGCTAGTTATGTTGTTACAACAATGCTGGCACTTTCTAATCATATTCTTGTAGTGTTGCTATAAACGAATGAATACTTGAGTTTATAAGAAGTTCAAGCTGCAAAAGCATCTTTTGTCTTTCTTAAATGTGATTAGCTCACTATAGCCCAATAATAACACCTAACAACTATCTCTGCTACTAAAAGCATTGCTGTCTTAACCCAATAAACACACGTGCGTTTAATAAACGTCTATTTTACGTAAAGACAGTTGAAAAAACGTTATCGGTTATAAAAATTAACGTTTAATTCTAGGCTAAAAAGGCACGGTTACCATTTCTTCGTTGTAAAGACGTTAATTATTAAGAGTTTTTAGACATAATATTTGAACGTTATTTAAACACATTTCGCCTATTAAAAAACTACGTTTAGTTGAGATTAATACGTTGAATATATGTATTTTATTAAACATTTTATAAGCGAAAGATATTTTGTGTGGTATAAACGTTATATGTAAAACAGGTATTTACCCAATTTTTGTGAAAAAATTAGGTAAACATTTTCTCGTTGTAAAGACGTTATAATATTTAAACGTTGTTTCAACACAGTTCGCCTACCAAAAACCTACATGAAGTTAGGATTCATACATAAAATACTCGTATTTTATCAGGCATTTTATAAGTGAGACATATTTATGTGCGTTATATTTAAAACAATTGTTTCCCTAATTTTTGTAAAAAAAAGTAACGAAACAATTTGTCATTGTAAAAGACCTTATTAATTAAGTGTTTTTAAACATAATATTTAAAGGTTGTTTCATCACAGTTCGCCTATGAAACACATGCACGAAGTAGGGATTCATACATAAAATATACGTATATTACCAGACATTTTTTAAGCGAGAGATATTTTATGTGATATAAACGATATATTTAAAACCACTATTTTTCTAATTTTTGTTAAAAAAGCAAATTACTTAACAATTTATCGTTGTAAAAGACGTCATTAATTAAGTGTTTTTAAACATAATATTTAGACGTAGTTTCAACAAGGTTCGCCTATAAAAAATATACATGAAGTAGGGATTTATACATAAAATATACTACCTTACTAGATATTATTTTAGCGTGAGATATTATGTGATATATTATATTATGTACCTATAGTTATATAGGTTACATTTTTTCCTGGCTTTTTAAAAAATTTTGTCACATAATCAATCTGAGAGGTATTCGACAATGCGTGTATGTTTTAAAAAGAGCTATTTTGTCTTTTGCATTCCACCGTGTAATACATAAAACACATTTATGTCCTTGTAAATTAGTAAGTGTTTGTGCGCATGCTGCTGAACGAGAATGAACAAGAAGACAAGAAATAGAAATAGAAACAGAACAGGTAAAGTGATGGCGTACAGTGTGTAACGTGGTGCTTAGAATTAAATTTTATTAAATATTACATTCAGTACGTTGACACTTGTATGTTATGGTGAATGGTGGTGTGTTCTATAATTTGTAATTGTTTTATACATATTTACAAAGAATGATTATCATCCTGTAGCGATTTCCCTTAAAAGTTTTGGAAATAGGTACAGTTAGTGCAGCTGAAAGTGTCACGTTTTATGCCTGGAGCCTGAAAGTTAGGTTAAGGTAAGGTGTTTCACAATATGTAATAATTGTCTTCAAACGTTGTCGAAGTTAATCACATTTCTTGTACTTTGATTGCTATAGAGCGTTATTAGGTAGAATAAATAATTGGGACTTATGAGTTTAGCCGGCGTGTTTAAAATCGGCCATGTTGGTTGCTTTCTCATACTTTCAAGTTTAATTTTATTGAGGCATTAGACGTATATCTAACGTTTATGAATACACCTTTTTTTCCTCTATTTTGATTGTTCGTGAATCAAACTTTCGAATGAGAGTAATAATGGTTAGCTACGGGTTTAGCATTTATAAATTCTGATGTATTTGTTTATTTTCCCCAGTTTAATTTAATTTGCACGATACATGTACACCTATATATATATATATATATATATATATAATTTCATTAGAACCCACGAGACTAATGGCAGTAGTATATGGTAATCACAATTTTATGACGTATTTATTTCTATTGAGTAGTTTATAATTTTAGATGCTGCAAAGCTAAATTTTCCCCAACGTGAAAAAGGCGACAGAGCAATCTTTTGTGCTGTTAAGGATTGGTTGAAATTAGCTACTTCGAAAAGGTCCAGAGCAAAAAACTAATGGAGCAATACTTTTTTTGTTGAGAAGTTGACAAATAATTTAAGAAATATATTTTTTATTTCATGATTAAGACGCTATGATTGAAGAAGCTTGTTATATTTTTAGAATGTGGTATTAATTATTTTAGTTTTTTGATAATGAAATGTAAGTTTTTTTAAATATATTCTTGTTTTTTAAATAACGTTATTTTTATTTGACATTTGACTTGTGATCTAATTCATTTTTATAAAGCCCATTTAAAATTATAAACATAAATAATAATTTGTCAATGGTAGGTTTATAAAATTTAGCAGAGTAGCAAGTTTAGAAGTTTTGATGAGCAATGAGCACTTAAAGTAAGTATCTACACCGCAATGGAGTCCAGTTTGCACTTCTACACCTAATGATCGTTTGGCCTATAAGTTGCCATCGTCAAAAAATTTATCGTACTCATCTTCTGCTGTCAGCTGGGTTGAAAAACTATCATTTGGTAGGTATGTATTAGTTGTAATTCAAACGTTTATTATACGTCGTTAATACAAGCAGATTAACGTGACATATCCCGTTGATAAACATTAATTATAAACGTATATTCTTCATGACAGATTATGGTTAAATCAACGTTGCAAAACCCTTGTTAATAAACATGTATAAAAAATGTATATTTTACATTATTAACGGCAAATAGTTTAACGTTACAAATTCCCGTTGATAAACGGTAATTATAAACGTATATTCTCCATTACAGATGATGGTTAAATTAACGTTATAAAATCCTTGTTAATAAACATGTAAGAAAAACGTATATTTCAACGTTAAAACATACCTGTATAAAAACGTTTTTATATTGGTTTAATTATATGTTTATTCGGGCGACATTTTTACCAAAATTAAACGTAAGGTAGCAGTTTCATTTTAAACGTTTAATTAACGAACATGTGTTTACTGGGAAGTTAATTCCCTCATAAGATATTACGGAGAAAAATGCATGCAACAGTAAAGACCAATAATTAAATGTAACAATATATTAGCCATCTCCTCTATTAGTCACTATATTGGTATTTAATGTGAAACAGTTACACCAAGTGAGGGTAGTTGCGATCAATAAATAAAGAATGGTGTAAATAATATGATAGAAATTAGAGGCGTGCGAACCCATGTTTTATTCAAACCGAACTATGAACAAACCAAAGCAAATATGCTGCCTCGAACTTCAAACCTCAGAAATATAATGTTCAAGTTTCACAGTCGAACTTCGAATTTCTTAAGAATTCAAAATCGAACATCGATCAAACCAAAATTCATCAATGTTCATATTATATCATTTCCTTACTTAAGTACAAAATTCACAAATATTGTAACATACAATATTCGATACATAAAAGATTGCCATTCTTTTTACAAAAAGGAAGGTTTCGACAAAATTTGCAGGTTGATTGGGTGAAAATGACTTTCAGTGCTGATAGTTGTGTAGATGGGTGAACTTTAAACCAAAAATACAAAAACAAAAAACATTTTAACCTTTTTTAGTTTTCTACATCTATAGCTAAGCTCAATTATAAATATTTTATTGTGGTTTGGCATTGGCTAGGCAGTTTAAGCAAACAGATTCAGGGGGTTCAAAGTGAGCATGATAAGTATATAATAACCACTTAAAATTTTAACTGTCTCCTGATTGTGAATATTAAACATTTTTGGTTCATTGTCAAATAAAGCATGTTTAAACTAGTGTTTTCCAAAGGCAAACTCTAATTATCCTCATAATTTTTGAAAATGTATGTTACTGATTGCTTTCGAACACTGCCACCATAATGTTGTCGCTAAAAATGTGTTGGGATGCTAGGATCTAAAAAAAATCTGTGATTGTTAAATGGCTCTGGCAGGTCTCAGTGTGTCCCATCAACTGCCAAACATATGCATGAGTGAAATCTCATGAAATTACGCTATCGACTCAATGAGACTGAGTTTAGCGCCGCTACGGAGTTATTGGTGCCGGAACTTCGCTACCTTTGGCAGCATTCGATGTCTGTAAAGTTAAATTTCGAAGTATTTTTGAGCAACGAAGTTACAACTATTTTCGAGAATTACATATGTCGAACTTCGAACTATTCCAACATCACCTAGTACGAATATATTTTCGAACTTCGAGTTCGGGTTCGGTTCGAAATTTCGAAGCTTCGCACACCACTAATAAATATAGCTTGTTACTCACCATGGCCACGTCTGGATCATCCTTCTCCCCCGGCTCTTTAATCTTCTTTTTGTTCCTCTCCAACTCGAGGATAGCGGAAGACAGAACCTGCACCACATGGTTACAGCAAACACTGACACCCACATGCAACATTTGAGAAAAAACTTGAGCAAACCTCAACAAGTCTTTCACCACAGATATGTGATTTTGCTGTCTCAGCTCCAGTGCATGAAGCCATAATTCTAAACACCTATCAAACCTAGCATTATCTGCAAATACAGCACCTGAAAAGAAACACAAGTGTTGTTAATCAAAGTCATGATTATTTTTGCTTACAATAATCATAAGCAAACTTGAGATAACATAATTTTAAAAAGCCTGGACGCAGCAAGTGCGGTATGGTTGTGAATTTTCATAGAAATGATCTGGCACAAAATATTTTATTATAACTTTCTTTTCTTGTAACATATAAATCTAAATTTTGGTGTATAGTTTACTTTTTATATCGTTAACCTACCTACCAAATTTGGTTATCACAGCTTTTTTATTTTTTGAGAATTTTTTTTTTCCGAATGAAAACTCAAAATTTTCCCGGAAAACCTCGTCCGATTTTCTGGACTAACGAACTTATCCAAGCCATTTACAAAAGGAAGGTACATGCCAAATTTTATCAAAATCGGCCCATTATTTTTTGAGTTATCAGTGTGATACATACATACATACATACATACACACACACACATATATATATATATATATATATATATATATATATATATATATATATATATATATATATATATATATATATATATATATATATATATATATATATATATATATATATATATATATATATATATATATATATATATATATATATATATATATATATATATATATATAAACATATAAAAATTGAAACTGACCCCGGATATGAGTTATAGGGGTCCCAGTTCGCGCTCATTTGCAAAAAAATTTTCTAAATTCAAAAGTCGGGATCTCCCCATTAGTGAATTTTTTCTACGAAAATTCACTAACACTAATGATATAGCAGCCTCGATGGTTCGAGTGGTAAGGAAGTGTGCCTCTGAACCCAAAGTTCCTATGTTCGATTTCCAGCAAACGCATCAAATTATTTTTCAGTACATACTGTAAATTAGCATAAATCGAGGTTGTAGCATTGTGTTTGAGCAAGTAGAATGTCTGCCCGTTCCGCCCTTCGGAGACGGCGTAAATCTGTCTGTTACATCATATAGGCAGTTTACATAAATAATATTAGTTTATTCGTAAATTCAAATTTCGCTGAATGCGGATAAGAAATCTGAACAATCTGTCAGCGCACATGCAGACTCTATACTGTTAATGTGTCGATGTGAGAAGGCAGAACGGGTGAAATGAACTGTCGTACCCCCATTATTATAATTTTTATGCTTTATAATTCAATACAAAATACAGTCCACTTTAAGTAAGACAACTTTATTCATTTTACTTCAAATCAAACCAACACATCCGCCGTCGTTCCTGTGTACCATGCACATTAAATATCCATACCTCCTTATAGAAAGGGCAGGTTTTTGCAAAATTTTCAGGATAGTGAGCTGAAACTGCTCCCTGGCGTCGGTGATTGGCCATATCCGCGGAAATAGGCTGACGTTCAAGGAAAAAAAGATGAAAACCATTTCATCCACAAAGTCCGCTTTATAATTAGTTTGATTCATACTTTGATAAAATCAACTTTGTTGATAAAAAAAATAATCCTTTTTAGCGAGTTTTCATAAAGGAAATTTAGCTTTTAGAGAGGTAATGGCTTTTCTTCCAATTTAGAACCCATTCCAAGGTTCATAAAAATTTTTATATGTTGACTTATGTACCAAGTGGTTCGTGAAGCTTCTACGCCACCTGAAGACTTCCAGTTTAATTCATTACACTGGAAAATTCTCTCCGGGGGCTAGGTTCGTTCACCAGTTCCGAAAGCCAAGTTTTTCCATTAGAAATTGGAAATTAGCATTTTGAAAATGCTATATCTTTAAAACTCATCAATTTAACTAGCTTCGTTAGGCCTTTTTTGTCTTCATATAAGAAAATAACTACTGTACCTCTATATATCACAGGATGTGGGACTTCTGGGTTAAATCGCCCTAGTATTCTTTCACGTATAGTCAATGCCTCCATGTGGAGTGCATTGTTATTGGACTGTATGGACTCTAACTGTGGCAAGTTCTCACACTCTATCCAGTTTTCATATGCAGGTATTGGACATATCATCTGCTTTCTTACTGGGTGTTCTGGATCACGAAACCTAAAAAATAAATAAACTGGTGAATTGTCAAATCATTAACATCGTTAATTCCACAAACACTAAGCAACTAGACAAAAAATATGCTGAGCTTTAAAAATATCACTACATAACATGTTACATTATAAAATATAAAATTACTTGTGTTACAACAATTTTATATTAACAAAATCATACATTATAAATTTGAAAACACTAAGAATGTGGTTGCAGTATATATTTTTTTGTATTTGATAAGAAGATTAAAGCAAAACGATGTCAGGGTTAAGTTACAATTATACGAGTTTTATCTCAATCATGTACAAACTAATCAGAACTGAAAAATTGTAATGCAGTGGCAAACAGTGCAAGATTATCCTAGTGGCAACATGTAATGTTTCGAAATAAAGGGAAACTACATTGAACAAAACTATATATTTACAATGTTTTACTCGTACAATGGTTAGAATATAACGAACATGCAAGTAGACATTTTGTACCCACATTGACCTATCGACACTTCTGACAAATGACATTATTTCCACAGAACCCTTACTCTATGTTTACCAGCGACAATATACTACAACTACCCTCCTCACAAGTTTAAGCGATCTGGAGGTTTGATTTGTCGGTTTGGTCTGCTGTTCACAATATCAACATGTTCATTAATTGTATTATTACAATCAGATTTTCCTGCAATATTTTTGCTTCCGCCATTGTCACTTTGACCATTCATTATTGTCACTTTGTAATTTATCTCGCTCCTGTTTGTCTAAGAACACACTTAACTCACTTCTTATCTCCCTCAATTCGCTTTCCCTCGCACCCTTTCACCTTATTTTCGCTTTGACAATTATCATCATTCACCTTTATTATAGGATAATCCATTTGATCACTAGGTCAGGAGTTTCTATCATTATTTTGATTTGATATTTCTTTACCATCTAAATTACCATTCCCGCCCTGTATTATTTGATCAAAATGCCTTTTCCAATAAGCCTCATCATTCTCTACTTTACAAATATAAGTTCTATTACTTAACACCTTATCAATAATGCATTTTTTTTTACGTTTGGTGTTCTATAATCATTGCACAATACCTTATCGCCTATCTCATATCTAATATTTCTTCTTTTCCTTCGTTGTGTTTTTTATTTTCATTACTTTTCAACAAATCAAGCCTTGTTCTAATTTTATTTTTTAAAACTACACTGGATGGACTAACTCCACTTGCAATATGAACCGAATTTCTGTAATGAAAAAGGTGTCTATACATCAAAGTTTCGAAAGTCACGTTCTGATTTATTTTATCTGATAGAGCTTTCTTCAAACCTATTTTTAAATTCCTGACAGCATTTTCGGCTATGCCATTTGTAGCCGGGTGATATGGGGGTGCTGTCGCATGTTTAATGCCATTCAAAGACACGAACCTAGAGAATTCATCTGAAGTAAATTAAGGTCCATTGTCTGAAACAATAATGTTCGGCAAACCAAATCGTGTGAAACATTCTCTAAGCTTCTCTATTGTGGCCATTGATGTGGTTTTGGTCATTATAAACACTTCCAGCCAGCGTGAAAACGTATCTATTATTATGAGTACCATTTTCCCCTGGAATGGCCCCAAGAAATCTGCATGTACTTTTTCAAAAAAAAATAGTAACTTTTTCGCAAGGTATTAACTGAGCCTTGACAGGGTCAGGTCTATTAGACGTACACACATAACAGTTATTAACATGTAATTCAATAGAAGCATCCAACGACGGCCACCAAATAGGCCCTCGCAGTCGATTTCATTTTCACTATGCCTTCATTAGTGCTATGTAACTCATGTAATAAGTCCCTTCGTAACTTCGCCGGTACGACAATTCTATATCCCCACATTATAACGCCTTTGTCAATTGACAATTATGACTTTCTTGTAAAGAATGGCTTCAAGTTTTCGTCATTATTTCGATTTGGAAACCCACATGTAATGAAATTGAACACTTTCTCTAATATCGGATCCTTTCGGGTTTCTGATCTGACTCTGAATACATTTATTGGTGCAGACCCAATTAATCATGTTACAAGAATCATCGCTAGTATTTGCATTTCTCTCTATCACTGGTAAACGGGACAGTGCATCCTCCTTTATGTTATTTTTTCCTTCAATGTATTTAAATGTATAATCAAAACCTGATAAAAAAAAGACCACCGTTGAAGCCTTCCGGCTGCCATTTGAGGCAACGCCTTATGTTCTCCAAATAAAGTTAGCAATGGTTTATGATCAGATAATTCAAATTTCCTACCCGCAAGATATTGATAAAATGTTTGCGTAGCCCAATAAATACTCAAAGCCTCTTTATGTATTACTGCCCGTGATGTTTGGAAAACCTTTAGCTTTAGTGCGGGAGGTCAAATATCTGGGGGTGATCCTGGACCCGAAACTAACATGGGGGTCACAAATAGAATGAGTTGTGAGGAAGGGAGTAGCGACCCTCTGGCAGCTGCGTCGTGTGATAGGGAGGACCTGGGGAGTTAATCCTCGGATCCTTAATTGGATCAACACTGCGATCGTCAGGCCGAGAATCCTCTATGGGGCGTTGGTCTGGTGTGAACCAAACAACCAGCAGGAAGCTGGCCAAACTCCAAAGGCTGGCTATCCTGGGTATCACAGGCGCTATGAGGACGACACCCTCAGCCACGCTAGAGGTCCTGTTGATGCTGCCACCGCTTCCCATCTGTATCAGAAGGGAGGCTATGGCGTCGCATCTTAGAATCCGGGACTCAGGTAACTGGTGCGGAGAGGGAGCAGTAATAGGGCATGCAAGAGTCGCCAAGGAGGTGGAAAAGGAAATTCCGATTTCCGCCATAAAGGTGAGGGATGCCAAGGACGATATTAGGTTGACTAGGCCATACACCCTCAGGATCCCCAGTAGGGATCAGTGGAGGGAAAATGAGGTTGCATTCCAGCCCGCAGGCCTGGTCTGTTTCACCGACGGATCGCGGCTGGAGGACCAGCAATCCTCCGGGGCAGGAATATACATCGAGGGCCTGGGGGTGCGCGAGAGCTATGCTCTTGGCGCATACACCACAGCATTCGAAACAGAGGCGTATGCTATCCTGTCTGTGGCCAATAGACAGGATGTGAAGATGAGTCCCGAGAAATGTGTGTGCATCTGCTCGGATAGCCAGGCGGTCCTCCGGGCAGTCTGCGCGGCCAGAATCAGGTCACCACTGGTTCAGGAGTGCGCTGACGCACTCAGAGGGCTAGCCAGGACGAAGGAGGTGCAACTGGTGTGGGTTCCGGGGAATGAGGTGGCGAATAATCTCGCAAAACTCGGTTCCCGGCGGCCGTTCTGTGGCCCGGAGCCTGCGATAGGCATAAGTAGGAAGACAGTCTCTGTCGCCTTAGACAGGTGGACCGAGGAAGCAATGTAGAGGCACTGGGGGTCGGTTGGTGGCTGCAGGCAGGCGAGGGACTTCGTGGAGGGGCCGGACAGAGATAAAGCTGTCTGGCTACTCGGAAGGAGTCGACCTACGCTTTGCCGCATCCTCGGGGTGCTGACAGGCCACTGCGCCCTTAGAAGACACCTCACATTGATAGGCGTAGAGAGGGATCCCATTTGCCAGGAATGCGGCGAGGATGAAGAAACTACCTGTGTGAATGCGAGGCTTTTGGGAGTCTTCGAGCAGAATTGTTCGGATCAAGGACTCTGCAGAGGAATCAGGTAAGTACCGTCCAATTGAAGACTGTCACGGCCTTCATCTCGAGGTCGGGGAGGTTTGGCGACGGAACCGAGGAAGAGTAGAGCATGGTTGCTGGGGTTGGCAAAAAGGGCCCATTGTGGCCTACTTGCTTGGCGTTGGCCTCCCCACCACTGCTACTACTACTACATGTATTACCGAATAATTCTGTTCAGCCTTGCTAAGCACTCTCGAGATAAAACTTATTGGTCTTTCACTCCCATCCTACATTACATGCATTAGCACTGCTCCTAACCCATATTTACTACTGTCACATGCTAATCTCAGTGATTTTTCAGGGTCGTAATGAGCCAAAATTTTGACAGACGTGATTTCTTTTTTGGTCAACTCAAATGCTGATTGGCATTTTTTTGTCCAAACGAATCTAACATTATTTTTCAGCAGGTCATATAGTGGTTTTAATTTCCCTGCGAAATTTGGAATGAATTTAGCATAATAATTAATCATGCCCACATATGCCCTAGCTTGTTGGACATTTGCTGGTACTAGTGTGTCTAGTATTGCTCTATATTTTTCAGAATCCTTCTCCAAACCCTTCACGCTTATTTTATGCCCCAGATAATTTATGCTTTCTTTAAAGAATTCACATTTTCTAAAATTTAGCCTGAACCCTACTTTCTCTAATCTCTCCAGTACCTGGTACAAGTTTTCAGGGTGCTCCTCATCAGTGCGCCCTGTAACTACAATGTCGTCTAAGAAATTAACAGTGCCTTTGCAACCCTGTAATGTTTTCTCTACAATTTCTTTTGTACTTTGTAAATACCATACGGGGTAGACATTTTGTACCCACATTGACATATCGACACTTCTGACAAATGACATTATTTCCACAGTACCCTTACTCTATGTGTACCAGCGACAATATACTACAACAAGGAAAAAAGTTTAGATGAAAATCGCCGCCATTTAAAAATAAGTTAGTTTAAAAAACTCAGAAGGGATGTTTTATTATCCCAATGATACAGGTTCTCAGTTCTCGTCAACTATATAGATTTCTACTGTACAGAATATTTATATTGTGAGTAAATATATTTTTTAAAGATACATTCTGTGTTTAACCTATACAGCAACTATAAAGTATTATCTTTGTATATTCCCCTGTGCAAAATATATTATTCACATTTATAGCACATCATATATTTTTATGTGAACAATATGCCACATCACATTGTGACTGGAAAAGTTTTTATGTTTGCCGATGACACAACAATTATAATATCAGACAGTGATATAAATCAAATGACAGCTAAGATCTCAACCGCCTTTGATTCTTTCATTGAATGGTGTCGTTCCAGTAGCCTTATGGCGAATCTGGATAAAACTGGTTTTATGGAATTCACTGGCCCTTGCACTACCAGTTAACTGGGGAAGTTGCTCATATTTCCACCTGTAAAACAGTTAGACTAACTTCTCCATATTATTGTATTTTCAACTTGAGAAATATGCTAATTAGAGAATCTATTTCAAACGTCTATTATGCATATAATGGTCTGGGGTCAATCAGCTGACATTAATCGAGTTTTTATATCTCAGAAGAGGATTATCAGGTTAATTTTTAACTTAAAGCAAACAAAGAGTTGCAGATACCTTTAAGGCAAATCGATTACTCACAGTATATGGCATTTATTTGTTTAAACTGTTAAAATACATACATGCTACTAACATACTAAGTGATGAAAATAAGTTAGACATTTTATTACAAATACAGGAAAATCCAAAAGTAAGCACCAACCTGTTAGCTATAAATACTGAAATCAGTTAAAAATCTGTAAGGACAATCTTGAAGGAAAAGAAATAGAAGCCATACAAGATTCATTACACTCAATAGTTTTTAGAGGGTGATCCTGACCGCAATGAATTCGTAGAAATCACGATGGAAAACATGAATGATTTCTTATTTTGCACACAAAATTGTATTCAGCGATGAAGCTACTTTTTGCTTAAACAGCCAAGTTAATAGGCACAATTGCACAATTTGGTCCAGAGATAACCCACATTAGATGGTCGGGAATATTGGGTAACAATATTATCGGACCTTTTTTCCTAGAAGGTACATTAACAGGGCAGAAGCATTTGGAGCTCCTTAAGTTATAGTTCCTGCCATTTAACAAAATAGAAATGTAGGTCACATCTGGTGTCAACATGATGGTGCTCCACCACATTATTGAAGGGAAGCAATGCAGTTTCTAAACAACCAATTCCCAGGAACGGTGATTGGAAGACGTGGTGCAATAGACTGGCCACCTCGATCCCCTGATATGACTCCACTGGACTTTTTCTTGTGAGGTCATTTGAAGAACTGTGTTTACAAAAATCGTGCAGAACATTTACACGAACTCTGCGCCGAAGTTGCCATTTAATCTCATTCTCATCTTAGTGTTATTGTTGTTTCGCCCCCTTGCTTTCAATTGCGCATGGATAAAGTGTGAGTGAAAGTTGCCAATCATTTAATAAAAAAAAAATTACCTTCACATCTCAGAAGTCATTCATTGCACCTGGATAAAGTGTGAGTTGAAGCTGCCAATCATTTAATTTAAAAAATTTCCTTCATATTTCAGAAGTCATTCATTGCGATAAAAATACAGTATTCTATTT
The DNA here is from genome assembly GCA_964006375.1 of Tillus elongatus. NCBI lineage: Eukaryota > Metazoa > Arthropoda > Insecta > Coleoptera > Cleridae > Tillus > Tillus elongatus. The sequence continues at coordinate 110,769,093 of OZ023264.1, forward strand.
AAGTTAACAATGTAACGCAAAACTAGGAAACCTGGCAACAGTGCCGATATCATTCTACAATTCCACATGCCCAGAAGCTCCCAAATGGCAAATCTTGTAAGCGGAACTTTAGCATTTTTTAAGATATTTAAGCATTCCGGTACTTTTTACGGAAAATGAAGTGTTGTCATATTTCAGCCACTGGTAGAGATATATTTTTGAAAATTTGGGATTCTTACTAAATTTGAGACGCCCAATTCATTACAATAAGAATAAATGGGGCATTCCATTTTAAGATAACGAAGAAACTACGTGTAGCGCAAAACTGGGAAATGTGGCAACAGTGCCAATATAGTTGTTCAATTGCGCATGCGCAGGAACGCCAAAACTCCTATTTTTGTAGGCGTAACTTTAGCGGTCTTAGATAATAAAAAATATTCAAGCATTCCGGCACTTTTTACTAACTTGGTATGTCAAAATTTATTATGAGAAATTTAAAACCATATGCTTAGGTGATTACATATTAAACATGAAATAGCTTTATATACGATTTGAATGGACGTATAAATAGAATGGACAAATATTGTGGAGAAGAACACAAGTTTTTTGAGGAAGTTGTAGTTGAGCAAAATTAAAAGTGACAGTGATGACCATTATTCTCGATACAAATTTGTTTAGATGTGTATGTATTTTAAATTGTGTTTTTACAAGCACAAGCTAGGGTTTCTTTGTACAACATACTGTATCATTTTAAAAGGGAGTAAAAGAATATACAGAGATTTAATGAGCCAGCTGTTGAGAATGTGATAAAATTTGAGATAGCAGTTGGCTCTGGAACCTCATTAGCACACTTTGATCTCACATTTTATTAAGGATGACTTGCAAACACTTTACAAGATATTATTTAAAATAACAGGCAAGACTCCCTTAATCAAAGAAAACATTAAGAAATTCAATAGACTTGATTTCAACAAACATTCCGAAGAATATGGTAAAAAGTCGAGCGAGCCTTAAAAGTTGGATTGTCAAGTACTTGAAGGTCATCTACGAGATGGTGCATATGGCTAAGAGTTAAAGAAGATCTGTGTGAAGTAATATTAGTATTCATGTTGGAACCAGCACATTCTGGCAAAAAAGAAGGCAGGCCCAAGTGAACTGCTGCTGTTAAAACTAACTATAGAGGTCATTCTTCCCATGATGGTAGCATGGGCAAAGAGTTCTGCTAGAGCTAGGCGAGACAAGGGCGAGTGTACTACGTTTGAAAGATATCACTTCAAAAAGTGAAGATCGTAACCTGTGATGAGCCCCGAAAAGTACACTTGGAGAACCTAAATCACCACAGCCCATCTTTTAAAGATTTGACTTGTTAGTGAACCAGAAATTTTCATCCTCTGATGATGCTACCTTTATCAGTGAAACGATTGTCAGGTCTTTAAATTTAACCTTCAAAAATTGGAAAAAAAAAATAGAATTGTTCATATGCAAACCAAAATGGGCATATAGGCAACCAGTATCAAAAGTTTGACCTATAGAAATGTTAGAAGACAATTAGAATATAATTTGGTTGGTGAGCTAAATGTTGAAAATTATGTTTACATCTTATCTTTGGTTTAGTTTGGCAGTTTTGTTACTGATAGGGACAATTTCAGATCGTGAAATCTTTCAAATACGAAGAAGGGGGGTTATTAGTTCCTGCAATCACTGCCTACATCGCTACAATACTAGAAAAGGAGGAAATTCCGTAGAAATTCTAAGGTTTGTTAAAACTGTGGGACAAAGGTGCCACTTGTATTTGGGTCCGAGAATATTTAACTTGCTTACAAGCGATATAAGATCTGCTAACTCCATTGCATTGTTCAGGAAACAAGATAAGAAATTGATACTGAATGAGAGCCAACTCCGTATTCATCAAATGATTGAATAGGAATACCTATAGTTTCTGATTCAGTTGCTGGATTGGAATGTATTGCTTTTGCTGATGCTGTTTTTGCTGTGTATGACACACCAGTTTGGATATTGTTTGATGGTCATTTTTATGGCTGAAATAGTTACCTATGTCGAGACGGGAGTAGTTGTTGCCTTAAGTTAGGATTCCAATGCTGTTGCTGGCTCTCAAAGCAGGGATGTTGACAAGCCATTGTGCTTTTTGTCCTTGTTTAATGGGGTGCTTCAGTAAATGGATGATCCATGTATTCATATATTACTACTATAAACGCATCAGCCGCATACAGCTCTTTGCCTGAAGCTTTAGCGGCATTACATTGTTTGTTTGCACTATATCGTAGGTGTTGTATTATGCATACTATGTATGTATATAGTTTATATTTATTGTAGTGGTTTTTGCAAATAAACTTATTATTATTATTATAAATACTATGAAAAAAATAATCAGTTGTTAATGCAACCAAAATGAAGAAACACATATTAAAATGCACCCAATGTCAAAGTTACGATAAAAAGTTCTACAACAAGCTGGTTCATATTTAGATGCTAATGCTTTATCAGTTGGTGGATCTGCTCTTGTTGCTAGTACGTCTAGATCTAGATCTGTTGCATTGAATCGATCCCAAGCCCGAGTATCCAGATCCAGTACTTGTTCGAGAACCACAATATCTGAGAGATCATTCATGGATCACATATATCAGCACAGACCAGTAAGATAATTTATCATTTTACTGTTTCTAGTTTATATTTAGTACTTTTTTTATTATTCAGGAAAAAATTGACGCCTTGATATTCCAAGCTATATATGCCAGTGGAGTTTCCTTGTCAGTTATGGAACACTCTTTGCGTATAGAAGCATTTTACCATTTAAGACCGTCATATAAACCCCCATCACGAAAATTGGTGTCAACAACGTTACTAGAAAAAGAAGTTGCAGATATCAAAAATGAAGTTGATAAAGATAAAATGTCTACAAAACATTAGCACTTATCTCTGGATACCTGGTCCAGTTTAAGAAATGAAGGCCTTGTGAATTTTATTGTGTGTGCTTTGTTATGCCTTTATTCTACTCATTTGTGGAAACCAAGAAAAATAGGCATACAGCAGAATATTTACGAGATCGAGTGGCTGCAATTCTGGACGAGCTTGCACCACAAAAATTCCTAGCAGTAGTGTTATACAAAGCATCTCATATGGTAAAGTGTGGATGCTTATTAATGGGAAGGTACCCAAATTTACTTTGGGTTGGTTGTCTAGCCCATACTTTACGTATGTTCGTCAACGACATCCTGAAAATCGAGTCAGTATCATAATTTTTTTATTCTACTCATTTGTGGAAACCAAGAAAAATAGGCATACAGAAGAATATTTACGAGATCGAGTGGCTGCAATTCTAGACGAGCTTGGACCACAAAGCAGTGGTGTTATACAAAGCATCTCATATGGTGTGGACGCCTATTAATGGGAAGGGACCCAAATTTAATTTGTGTCGGTTGTCTAGCCCATACTTTACATTTGTTCGTGAACGACATCTTGAAAATCGAGTCAATATCACAATTTTTTTATAAAATAATTTAAAAAGTTAAAAGTATTAAATCTCAGGTTTTTAAAACGACCTTTGAAGAGTTGAGTAGAGAAAAACTATTAACATATCTCTAATCTTACCTGTAAAAACAAGATGGGGTAGTACTGCAGAATAAAGCAATAAATGACCAGGAAGGTAAAACCTTCCCCAAGAATCTAAAACAAGTAATTCAAAGTGACAGTGTAAGTTCCGAAATAGAACATCTAAAACAACTCCTAAAACCAATTGTGGAATGGCAATTAGGCTGGAAGGCGATTACTTGGAGGTTCATTTAGTTTTTAGAGCATTCTCGGAATTGGCTGAAAATTCGCAGATTTGTGCCGATATCTTAGCCTATTCTGACGCACAAACAATAAAAGAAAAAATTTTCTGATAGAAAAGAGAATTCAGTCAAACCAATTCATTTGGCAGCATGCAGATTAGACCCAACATTTCAAGGTGCTGTGTTGTTTGCAGGCGAGTCTACAGATTGAAATGGAGCCATTTATACAATTGCCAAAAATATGAATCAGGCAAATGTGCTCACTGAACTCGCATCACATTGATCCCAGGAGGGTTTCTGGAGCAAGGAGTTTGTTTGGTCCGCAGGTGATTCTATCGAGACAACATTATGGTGGAAAACATTTTATTAGAATTTTAACAGTTCCAGTAACTTTTGCATTGGTTGAAAGGTCTTAGTACATTTTCCCAAATTCACTGCAAAAAAAAAACTAGACACTACAAGAGCCGGTAATTTATGTTACATATCCCATAACTGGTAAATATTAGGCCATGGAACTAAGACTAGTTCTAGTCACATGAAAAAAATCGCGTCAACTAGAGCCTGTACCTCTATCGAAACCAGTACAGTCAACCTCTTCTCGAATATTTCAAGACACAATAGAAGAGGACGAAGGTGAAGAGCTATCAGATACATCTCCGTCGACATGTTCATACAATCATTCACCTTCGGAATCTGCTGGTGACAGTGTCATTATGGAAGAATTATCAGAATTGTGAATCAAAATAACTTTGTTTTTCACTTATTTTAGTGGACACTTGCATTTCATATATATATATATATATATATATATATATATATATATATATATATATATATATATATATATATATATATATATATATATATATATATATATATATATATATATATATATATATAAAGTTAGTTTTGTTTACTGCTAGGAAAAGAAACATTTATATCCTACAGCATCATGAACAATTTGATTTTTTATTTATTTTTCTTCAAAAATATAAATTAAGTTATATCTCAAACCGTAAAATTTCTTTATAATTATTTATTTCTATGATGGTAGTTAATTCAAGGTACCTAATCCCATCCTAATATGACACCATTTTTCTAAAGTATTTTGTAAGCAATAAGGATATCAAAAATCTTTAAATATATGTAGTTCAAAACCAACTCACAACTTATAAAACAACTTAGTTCCAAGTACAAAAATATAGTTACTCGTTGAGTTTAAAATTCAAAAAATAATATAGAAATGTATGGCAAATACTTCTGGGAAATGTTCCTACAAATGGCGAATTTTCGTAAAAAAAGAATGGACTGTGACCTCACGTTTCTGAATTCAATCAATTTATATTATTAACAATACTTCATTATATATGAATCAGTAAGTGACTCATACATGTATAGACTGAATATTCTCCAATGTTTCGAATCTTCGAGGACATATGAGGGAATATTCGCTGAAAAGTTTCCCAAACACAATTACCGGGAGCGGCACATCACTACTCACGAACCCACATATAATAATTTATCTTTTTTTTCAACTTGTTACAACTGTTATAAAACTAACGATTTTTTAAGGTAAAGGTTTTATGAAAATTTGATACCACAACACACTTGCTCCATCTGGAATTTTTCTTTTTCAAGTGGTTTTTTATTTCACTTAAGAATGTTATGTTTTATACAAATTAACCTCATTCAAATAGTTGGCACATTACATCTTAATAAGATTACGTTTTATGAACATTATAAATAATAATCTATAATAAAAGTTTTTTCTATTGCGGTTAAAAAACATATATACAACCTAAAACTATGATCAGAAAAAACATATTGCATCAATTGCTGGATATAAATTTCATCTGAGAATAGTTTTATGACCCAGCTTTCTGCCACTCCGTCTATAACCCCCACCTTGAAATTTAATTTAGTACATGCATATATATAAGCACTGGCAAAAAGCCAATCAAATGATAAACTGGTTGTGGACACGTGTCATTAAACTGCGTTACAGTAATAACACTCCTGGTACATTTAACATCCAATTAGTAATCCTGATTTTTTTTCTAATTAACATTGTCAACATACAAACAAATCAATGAACTCATAAGCATATTGAAAAAATGCGAAGTTTCTTAAACCTCTTTAACACCAGCTACATATTTAAAACAAACACAATATAAATACCACAAGAAACATTCAAAGTTAAATGGCCAAAAGGTTAACAAATTAATCAGACAAACATTGTAAAAACAGATAATTTGCTTTGCTGCCCAAGTATATACATAAAAAATCTGGACGCAGCGGGTGCGTTATGGAAGTGAATTTTCATTAAAAACTTTTTAGTAGCAAATATGTCTGTCTAATGCAAGCAGGCATCAACCTGGTTATGGGTACCCTATATAGTAGAAACAATGTACCATATTTCATCAAAATAACTTATTGTTTGAAAATGTAACAAAATTTTCCCAAAATAAACTTTAAATGTTTCCGAGCAAACTGGGTACCTAGCCAACAAACCTTGGGTTGATAGCAAATTGAGCTATTGAAATTTGAAGCATTTAATGAAAATTCGCTACCAAAATGCACTTACTGCGTCTCGATTTTTTCTTACAAAGATGCATCATATTTCACTAAAAAAATTCAAAAATGCAATAATATAAGCGTGTTCGAAAAAAAATAGTGCTGCAAATTGAATCATAACTTCCACATAGCTGTGATAAGTTATTCTCTTCAGAAAGACATTCTCATGGAATTAATTTAGGGCCCATGACGACAATAAAGAAAATATTTGTATTCCTGTTCCCATAAAATTTAGAAATGTTATATTACTTGAGTGTAATTGAAAAACTTTCAATTTTCACCATTTATCCCCGACCCCCTAAAGCGATCTTACCCAAAACAATTCAAAGCAATCCTTTGTCGGGTGCTAACTGGATACCAAATTTGAAGATGATATGTCAATTTGTTTGAAAGTTATTTCGCCTATTAACAGACCATCCGACTGATTGTCAGACAAACTAAAAAAAGTTCGTTCCAGAATCAAGTTTTCTATATGTTTTGAGACTTTTCCCGCCGTTTCAGCAAAAAAAATTTCGACATTTTTGTCAACAATATTCCACCCCCACACACTCAACCACTAATTTCATTCAGCACAGACTACCAGATGATTGATGAAATTAAAAGTTTTCTAATAAATACCCTGACAGACATACAGACTGACAAACAAACAAAAATTCCTTCCCAAATCATGTTTCATATATGTTTTGACACTTTTTACGTTTAGGCGAAAAAAAAAATTTTGTCGCCGGTGCGATACTTCCACATGTTGTGACGATGTGGAAGTAATGGTAGGTATCACCAAGGACTTATGGGCCATCCTGTCATTGTCAAAATAATTTTATAAGATGCAGCTCAAGACACCCTATAATTAACATATACAGCTTTTTCTCGTATCTTGTATAATAACAATTATATTGAGCTTTACCCTAGAAATGTGTCACCTGTATATATGTAAATAGATAGAAACTGAAACTAACCCCAGATATGGATTCTAGGGGGCCTAGTTTGCGCTCATTTCACGAAACCTTTTTAAAATTCAAAAGTCGCGGTCTCCTCATTAATGATTTTTTTCTACGAAAATTAGCTAAAAATGATAGACCATTAAACCATAAACTTAACTAAAACTACCGCCAAAGCACCAGAGAAAAAGTCTATTTGAAATGAAATTTCTAGAAATATTTTAGTAAAATGAAGGACAATGACAGTTAAACCTGAAATTTAAGGGTTCGCAGAAAACTCTTAGATTGGAGCGGCCGTTTCCTCAATAATAAAAGGAACTCATTTATGTATTGAAAATGATAGAAAACAGTTTGAACAACTAAGGCACGGAGATCTATGAATGCCATTAAGAACATTTTCACAGTCTACTTTGCATCTTTTTAGCATACTGACAGTCTGCCACAGAGTATGGAATAAAATTTCGATTGGTCATATATCGGCTTCGAAAGAAGATATCAATATTATTTGTTTTGTATTTCTCTCACTTTTCTACTGCTAATCCTACTTACATGAGAAAATTACATGCTTCTATTTGAAAATTTTGAGAAAAATGACAAGACTTAAATTATTGTTGAGAAGCGCTCCTTGACAACCATATAGTGAGTTGAAACACGATATGAAGCATTTAATATTAAATACCAATTAAAACTCTATCAAATAAAATAAACCATTCTAAGTGAAGAGTGAAACCTGTGATGAGCACTGACATACTGACAATACATATTTTTAAAGACCTGACGATCGTTTCACTAACAAAGTTAGTGTCATCAAAAGTCTAAATTACTTAACTATTACACATTTTATTTATATTATGTGTTAGTTAAAGGTCCGCTAACCTAAAGGGACGAATCGCAGGCAAACTTTCTACATCTATATTTTAATTCCCAGATGACCTTTTCTCGTTTTAACTGTACCCACAGAGTGTCTGCATTTCTTTTGCAATGTGAACAGCGATAGTAATCAGTGGCAGAGCATGGTTAACTTTCTGCGTCTATATTTTAGTTGCCAAAAATATGCGAATGGTCTGACGCCGCAGCTATATAATACGACAACACACACACACACACACACACACACACACACACACACATATTTTAATTGTCGGAGGACTTTAAAAAAAAAATCTTGTTATAACACTACATGCGGAGTTTCATCATATCTTTTACATCAAAAAGGCACTGTGAACAGCAAGCTATCAGTGGCGGAGCACAGTTAAGACATTGTTTTGTTTGTTGCCTTAACGTTGAGATTTTTTTTAAGTCGTCCCGCAATTAAAATATGTGCATGTGTGTACTGGAATATATAGCTGCGGCGTCAGATCATCTCCACATTTTTGGCAATTAAAATATAGACGCAGAAAGTTAACTGTGCTCCGTCACTGATTAATATCGCTGTTCACATTGCCTCTTTGATGTGAAAGATATTCCGACACTTTGTATGTACAGTTATAAAGACACCTTAAAAAGGTCGTCTGGAAATTAAAATGTAGCTTTGCCTGCAATTCCTCGCTCTCTCTCAAGGTCATTGGTCCTTTACCTAACACATAGTATAACAGGGTTCCCACTAAAAACAGCATATAAATTTCACTGACTTTTCCCTGATTTCCCTGACATGCCAAAACTTATTTCCCGGACTTTGATATTCTGCCATCTACCCCCAAAATGTGTAACACACTACAGTAGGTCTTCGCCTCATCGCGGAAAACATACTTCTCCAAAATTACATTTATAAAACATACACAATTTTCCTTACAAATAAACGAAAACGCTACTTATACAAATATGCACATATCATTGTGTTTTAATTACTTATTATAAAACAGAAAGGAATAATTTTCTCTGACATGGACAAAAATTCCCTGACTCTTAGTTTATCACAATTTGTCTCAATTTTCCCCTGATTTCCCTGCCAAAATCTTTCCTTCTTCAAATTCCCTGACTTTTCCCGGCTTTTCCTGTTTTCCAGGCGAGTGGGAACCCTGTATAAATATAATATGTATTAGTTAAGTAGTTTAGAATTTTTCATCCTCTGATGATGCTAACTTTGTTAGTGAAACAATTGTCAGGTCGTTAAAAAGTTGTGTGGTGATGATTTGGGTTCTCAAAGTGTACTTAACACCAAATCAGATTTCCTTTTCGGTTTTGTTACTCCATCTAACATTTCAAACATTGCCTTTATTTCACATAAATCTAAAACTTTCCATAATTGAATTAAATTCACATTTCACTCTTTATAGTCCATAATTTCCACAAAGTTTTCAATTTTGTATACACCCTTATGTTCTTCCAAAAACATCCTACAATACGAGATCATATGATTTAACACAGCAAGAATACCACATGATTTAACACAGCAAGGATACCACGGCAAGCTTGATAAGAGCTGTTCCCGAACTTATATAGGACAAACGAATAGACATATTCACATTAGAATATTATATATCGCAGTTAGAAAATCTGACTCCATACATCATATTCATATGGGACACAAAACATACTTCGACAATACAAAAACAATAGCCCTAGTCCACAACTTCAAAACCAGAATTATCTGCAGAGCAATAGAGTAGATGAATGGTCACTTCTTACATGTGGTTGTCAATGGGGTTGTTCCATCAGATAAATTAGAAATTAACATGGCGGTTCCACAGGACTAAGCCTTTTTCCCACTCATTTTCTTTTGCATATTAATGACTTTTTTTCGACCAGCAATCCGATCCACAGCTTTGCTGCTTATGTTTATACCCCTTTTACAGTACATTGTCATCAACTTGCCCAATATCTGCCTCTAGCTTCATATCATTGAGAACTGAAAAACTAACTCCATAAAGATCACCTGTCTATGACTGTCAGTTGGCACACTGCAAATCTGTTTAAGATTAGTGCCTTAAGAACACAGATTTAGATCTTATCTAGGAAGAATAACCTACAATGTCCAGACGTTAAGACAACTGGTGAAATACTGCCCAAAAAATTCATTTTTTCTACAATGGAGCAGTTACAGAGGATCTGTTTTGCCATGTAAATGTTCCCTACATTGTAAACAGCACAGCGAAGAAGTTTGTGTTATGTTCAGCACATCAGCTTCTTACACTGTAAAAGACAGAGATATGTCCACAGTTGGAATTCTGATGTTTGGGGTGTTGCTCTGAAGATCACTTTGTCCATCTTAGATTCTGTTAATCCGAAACGAGCTGTTCACCTTATGAAAGATTCACAGACAATCTCACTTTCCTAGATTACAAGAGAAAGGCTGGAGATCTCTGCCTCTTTCGTCGATGCTATCATCGACATTGTTCCTCAGAGATTGCTTTATTGGTCCCTTCACTCACGACCTTTAATTAGCAAACACGTTTTATCCAAAAAGTACTCACCTTTAGTGTCAAATTACCAACTTATCAAACGGCTCAGAATGAATCCTTATTCTTTTCTGAAGAATCTATGCTTTTGGAAACATATCTCTAGCTATTCAAAAAGCAGTTCACACCAATTTTCTGGCACAAAATCAAGTTAAGGATGTCTTCTCGACAGGTTCACCTTTCGTTCACCATTTCTTACAAAAATATTTTTAAAATTATTTTTTTTTATAAAATAAATGAAGGCCTTTGACCAACTGCAGCTAATACAGCTTCCATGCCAAATAAATTTAACACATACATCAGTCAGTAAAACTAAAACAATCTAATTTGCTTTCGCTATAAAAAATAATACTGAACTTTGGCAACATTAAAAAGTAAACTATTTTTGCAACACCCTGTACATCAAAATTTTGTGGTAAAGAATTTCTAGCTAGCATAGACAGGAATTTATAAACACTGCTACGGAAAACTGTCTGATTCAAGTTAAATTATTTGCCATTCACCTTGTTTTCTAAAAATAGAACAATTTTTCTGTTTTAGCAACAGACACAAGCACTAAAAATACATTCTTTGTTTTCCTTATTCATCACAGTTATTTCTGTTGATAAATTTTCTGAAAACTGTCGAGTGTTTATAAACATTATAAACAAAGATTTACATGAACACAACACAAAACTTAAAAACAAGATGGAGCATATGTTATCTCCAAATATACCTTTGTCAAAGTATGTGTTGCAAAAAATCTTAAAACTTCATATATTTAGGGATAAACATGGTTGAAAACATGAAGTGTATGTTCCAAAATTAAACTGTATTAAAAAATTCATTACTGTTTCAAATATTAGATTTATACTTAAAACTGGGATCAAAAAGAACAAACAAACAAAAACAATCCACTTACCTTAACTGCATTGATCTGTGTAAATATCTGTAGCCTTTTACTATATCATAATTCTCTTTATCATTGGCATATGAAGCCCCAAGCAATTCCAAAGCTTCAATCTGTTCCTCTTTACTAATATCTGATCTTTCAACTAAATATTCAACAACATGTTCACGAGTCCTTTCAGCAGCAGCCTTTATTGGAGTCATACCGGAATCGTTGGTGTAGAATTTGGCATCATACTGTAATAGTTCTTTTACCACAGCTACGTGTCCACATTCAGCTGCAAAATGCAATGCTGTAGCCCCACAAAGAGCTCTCTCATTAGGATTTGCACTATTTTCAAGAAGAAAACTCACCTAAAAAATATTTAATGATATACATAATCAATTATTATTAACCTACAAAGTTTCATTTATTTATTTAAAAATTTGAGATAAGCGTGACATTTCTCATGCAATAAAGTTTAGTGACCCTAGAAATGAGTATTAAACCCACAATATGTGTTGAAAATAAAAAACAACACATTGTAGCTTAATAATACCACAGAGCGCTAAATAAAACCTATACTCAAAGTTGGTCAGGACGGCAAACACGCAGGGTGTAGCTCGTTCCCAGATATTTGATAAATGTGTCATTGCCAAATTAAAAAAGCTGCAAATGATAAGAAGCTCACCATAGGTACATAGGAAATATGTAACATAACAAAGTCTATGTAGTAGCCAAAAAAGTCTGCAAATTTAGTTTCAATTTTTTTTTTAGTTTATACGCCATTTCACAAATTACTTTCCACCAGAAAACTCTTATACTACAGTGAAAGATATTAATGTAGATCTAGTAAGAGTGCAAATAACTGTCTTGGCAGATGATTTTCTGTGTGAATATATTTGGAATTGTGCAGCAAAAATGCTAAATTAGTTGATAAATGCTCAATAAAGTGATAAAAACCTGACTTAACACTTGTTTCTTAACTAAACATGTGATAATAGTTCATTGATTGTTGTTGCCCTTACTTGGTGCAACTTGTCCATACTACATACTGACTTGGAGACTACTCCTCTGGCTTCACTGTGAAGCCAGAGAAATAGTCTCCAAGTCAGTATGTAATATGATAATAGATCAACCACAAGTAAATAAAAGACAGAACTGACAATAAAAGCAAGTAAATAGCCTTTATTTAAAGTAACTGTATCATGTCAAACACGTTTGGCTTTCATGGCTAACATTTGTGTATACAGTGTGATAATAAAGTTTGGAACATAATTCATAAATGCGTTATTTTATTTTTTCAAGAAAAACAGGTCAATTTTATCTTTTCAATTGCCAATTTATGATGTAAAAATTACAATTATGAGTCACCTATTCCTGAATGGTGACGTCATCATAAGTTTTTTTATTAAATGACAACCATTTTTTTGCTGTTTTCCCATAGACCTGCTTGGTACTTAAATAACAATGAATAAAAATTGGTACCTGACATAACAATTTTCCTTGAAAAAATAGCATTATTTACTTAAAAAAATGAAAACACAAGTTTAATGGAAAAAATGATTGAACCAAGGAAAACAAACTAAAATTAGCGCAAGTGTTTGAAATCTTCTCCACCATTTGGCATTAACCGATACGAGTGTAAACACTTTGTTCATGCTCAAAAATGTCAGGACTAATTTGTTCCACTTCAGCGCAAATTCTTTGATGTAGCTCCTCTAAATTATATGGTCTGCTGAAAATAAACTTTCAATTTTAAATAACCCCACAGAAAAAAATCCAAGGGAGTCAAGTCTGGGGAACTCGGTGGCCACTCAATTGCTCCTCGATGCCATATCAATTTTTCAGTAAATGTGGTATCTAGATATTGAGGTAAATTTAGACAAATTGAGGAGGTACCCTGTCTTGCTGAAACAAAATATCTTGATGGATAAATCTGCCTCGTGATTATTTGGAAAAATTACTGCTAGAGCTCGCACTAAATCCGATTGCAATCAAAACATTCACTTTGCAATGACGTTGACTGTGGGAGTTTTGAGTCCACTAAGGATATTTCCATGACCAATATCTCGAGTTGTGACAATTTACTGTCCCAGTCAGGCAAAAAGAGGCTTCATCAGAAAAGATAAAGTTATTAAGAAAATTGGGATCTTCATCGCAGTGTAACATTAATTGTTCACAAAACTGTAAACGGTGCTGTGAATCATGATCGTTTAACTTTTGTATCAATTATACTTTGTAAGGGTGCTACTTCTCTTCTTTGAATAATTTTACCACTAAAGATTAGTCCATGTTGTTATTTAGGGCTAGTTGTCTTGTAGAATGGTGAGGATTTTCTTCAGATTCAAGCAATATATCCAATCAGACTGCTTCACTTACTCAAGGTCGACCTTTCCCATTTCTGTGAATTTGGCAACCGATTCACTTACTGTAGATCTTGCAATTGGTGGTCTATCAGAATGTTGTTGGTTAAATAACTCGCATGGTTGCTCCTAAGCCTGTCGCCATATCTAAGCAATATCTATTCATCATTAGTATCTCTATTCTTTCCCTTTCGGTTAAACATGCTATTTTTTTAATTCGAATTAGAATTGATTACTTTTAGCATTTTTACACTTTCACCACTAGACTATTAATTAACTTAAACGGCAGGTAATAATTGAAAATTATTCACAATTTAACGTTATTGCCTTATTCTAAAGAAAACTCGTTCTAAATAAAAACAGTAAGAAATATTTCTTATTAAATTTATGTTTCCAATTTTTTAAGTAAATATTGCAAATTTTTCAAAAAAATTGTCATGTCGGGTACCATTTTTTTTTTTCATTATCTTTTAAGTAGTAAGCAGGTCTATGGAAAAACAGCAAAAAAAATATGGGTGTCATTGAAAAAAACTTATGATCATTGTACGGAAATAGGTACCGTCATAAATGTAATTTTTACATCATAAGTTAGCAGTTGAAGAGATAAAATTAACCTGTCTGAGAATTTTTCTTTAAAAAATTAAATAATGCACTTATAAATCATGTTCCAAACTTTATCATCACACTGTACATTTAAATGAATGCTTCACAGATAAAGTGAATGCCAACAAATTCTTTACTATAGTGTCTTGAAAATTGACCCACAGTGACAGTTATACTAAAAGCCTTATCTTGTTTTGTTAGCATAAAATTAGGTAAATTTGCAGTTTAACTCCCGAACGCTTTTCAAATATTTTTCTTCAGAAACATGCCCAGGGACCCCCCCATGCACAACCCACAGGAAAAATTTCTTGTTCTCACCCCCCAAGGAAGTTACAGGACCAGGAGTGAAGAGGGGGTGCTGGGCAGGGTAGGCAGTAAAAGGAAATATCAGCAGAAAATGTGAAGAAAATGGCTTGAAAGCTGTCTTTTTCACATCCTGAAGTCATATCCCCCCTAAACCCTGCCTACCCCGCACATCACCCCTATTCATGCCAGGTCCCGTAACTTCCTCAGGGGGTACGAACAAGAAATTTTTCTTGTGGTTTATGCAATGAGGGTGGTTGTATGCACGCGAGAGGGGAAGGAAAATCCCTACGGCGAAGCACCCCCCCCCCCCCTCCAAGTGGAACACCATAGGAAGGAAAACCCATATTACAATATAAGTGGCAAAATATGTACAAAAAAAGATAACATCCCATATCAAATACCACGAAACGATCGAAATTTGTAAACAACCTGTGATCTCGTAATTTAACAGCCTCCGAGATGGCAATTTCCTCATCACAAAAACAACATAGAAAACAAATAAACCGTCACCGACCAAGAAAAAGGCTGCACATCACCTTATAAGCCACTGCAACACCACTGGTCATTAACAGAACAAAGTAAACAACGCAGAATTTCAGAAATAACGTTCGCAATACCCAAATATATAAGAAACCGTCCAAACACATACCAGTACTAGCGCCGTACTGAAAGCAAAGTGTAAACTGTTATAATGGCAATAGCCCATGAGTCTAGAATATTCTAGGGATTCCCAAACTCAATGTAAACTTTATGTGAAATGTAATGTTTAGGAGGGAAGGCCATGTCACGGAACAGGACCGTACTGGGAAATTGTTAAAAAACTGTGTAATGTGTAAGAAACTTTTAATGCGAATAACTCAGGAAATAAGAGAGAACAAAAGGTAACACTCACGTCAGCGTGCATGTAAGACACCAAACTTTATCTATCAGCAGTCGATGTTTTTCAAATCGTTCGGGAGTTAAACTGCAAATTCACCTACAATTACATTGTACACTCATTTTTTTGGCTCAAAAAAAAACAAGTCATTTTTTAGCTCAAAAAAATGTAGTTAAAAAGGTTTTCATACACAAGATCCAAAGTAGGTATATAAGCAGAAATATTAAATGTTCTACTAATTTCCATGACTTACCACATCTAAATGTCCTTTATAGGCAGCTATCATAAGGCATGTATTATTATATTTATTGGCTATATGAATGTCAGCCCTATGGCTGGTTAAGTATTTCACTATGTCTAATCGTCCATCAAAACAAGCAGCCCTCAAAGGGGTGGAATTTGTTTTTGTTGGGTGATTTACATTTGCACCATATCTCACTAAAGTCTTGACAACGTTGAGATGACCTAAAAAAAATATAATTAAAAATTAGCAGCGTGAGAGAGAACTAAATATATTAAATATTTAAAAATATTACACAGAATCTATCATAGAAAACCTTGAAACATTAATTATCCAATTGACAGCTGCAAATTTTACTGATTTGTAAAATTTTCACAATACATAATGCTTACTAAAAATAAACAATATTGAAGATTTGTAGCTAAACTTGTATTAAATGTTGGAATTTTGTGAATTTAGAGACAGAAAATTTAACAACTTGGAAGTAGGTTAAGAGGTCAATTCATAAAAATATGTTTGTACTACAGCTAACCTCAAAAGTAACATTTATTTATGTTTTACCTAGCTACAAGTCTAGCAGTTAGGACTGTTAGGAGATAATAGAATAAATTCAAGCTTAACTTTAAAATTAATTGCAAGATGAACTTAACTCACCGGCACAAGCAGCACACCAGAGTGCACTTGCCCCTTCGATAATATAACCATCAAACTTAACAATGCCTTCTTTCTCAAGATCGGGATTGTACTTTGATAACAACATCCGTATAACTTTATCATGTCCATTCCTTGCTGCTACAATCAGTGGTGTACATTCTTGGCCATCCTCTTCAATAATCTTCTAAAATGAAATATCAAACAAGCAAAATAATTAAATACAAATCAGTGCATGAATGACATTTAACAATGAGAATGGTAGCAGAATTTAAACACTTTGCCAGCAGACGAACAGTATTGGAAAATGCCAACGGCCTCAGTAACAAAGGTAACAAAGACCACAGTCGCAATTTCATCATCTTACCTCGTTTAAGACATTATCGGCTTCTGGTTTATCAATATCTGTTAACATGTTTATCAAGGCAATACCCATGCCATCTTTAGCTGTGTAATAAACACGGTTTTTAAACTCTTCTCGTTGTTCAATCATATTTGTCTGCTCAATACATGCTTCGCAATATTCTATTTCCAACTTACTGAACTGACTACTGTCATCAAAAACGAAAATACGAAAATCTGCCGTCACATTTCCCGAATTCCCTGACGTAAAAGTCCAGGACCAACCATTGTTTGATTTGCGATTCCCACCTATTCCTAGTTGATTTGCATGTCATACACACGTGACCTGGAGAGGCAACTTCGAATCAATTTTGTATTTCAAACAGTTCAACTCACGTTTCCTTCTAAAAATAATACTTGTTTTCAGAAAATAGTCACGCAGTACGCAATGTGTTTGGAAAACGTGAAAATTTACAAAAAATGACATTAGGCGCTCGGTTGAATTTGTGTCAATGTTGTCAATTATATTGGCTATTGTTTGGAGCATTTTTGAACTACGAATGTAGGTGAGATATCCGAACGCGTAACCGATGTTGCCGACTACCAACTAGTAAAAAAGTTCGAGACGCAGCAAGTGCGTTATGATCGTGAATTTTCATACAAATATTTTAAATAGCAAATGTGTTTTTTTTAAGAAAGCAGACATCAAATTTGGTTACCAGTCTAATCTATATAGTAGAAACAATGTACCATATTTCATGAAAATAACTTTACTGTTTGAAAATGTACACAAATTTGTTGAAAATAAACTTAAAATATTCCCGAAAAAAATAGTTTCCTGGCCAACGAACTTTATAGGTTAATAGCAAATTGAGTTATTCAAATTTGCGTTCAATAAAAATTCGTTACCATAACGCACTTGCTGAGTCCCGAATTTATTTTCTTACAAAACATGCATTATAATTTCGTGGTCGAAATTCCATACATTTAAGGTCAGCTCAGAACTGATACTGACCGGGGGAATCCGTCTCTCTAATTAAAACAAATCATTGTTTAATGTATTTCAACTGAGCAGATTTTCCTGGCTAACGAATTTATCCAAGCTACTGGCAAAATAAAGGTACTCACCAAATTTGATCAAAATCGGCCGATTAATTTTTGTTATCGGTGTGATATAAATACATATGAAAATCGAAACTGACCCCGGCTATGTGTTCTAGGGGGCCTAATTAGTGCTCATTTGAAGGAACTTTTTCAAAATTCAAAAGTCGCGATCTCCTCATTGGTGATTTTTTTTCACTAAGAAAGAGAGAATTCACTAAAACCCTGTGAGTTGTGGTAGTCAGAACGCCGGGAAATTTGAAATATCGATACATATATTAAAATATCGTATGCATACATTTTTTAGGAGAAGGTTATATAAATAAATAGTAAAAACAAATGTGCCATGTTTCATCAAAATAACTTTATTGTTTGAAAATGTACACAAATTTGCGAAAGTAAACTTAAAGTGTAATCAAAAAAATCCGTTCAAATATGAAGCATTAAATCAAAATTCGCTACCATAACGCACTTGCTACGTCCAGTGTTCCCGAAAAAACTCGTTTCTTGGTAAACCTTATATAGGTTGATAGCAAATTGGGCTATTCAAATATGAAGCATTTGATTAAAATTCGCTACCATAACGCAGTTGCTGCGTCCAGAATTTCTTTTCTTACAAACATGCATTATATTTCGATGAAAAATGCAAAAATGCAATAACATAAGGCGTGTTTGACTAAAAAAAAGAGAATTAGTATCAGCAACGACTTATGGGCCATCCTGCGATTGTGGAAATATTTTTTTAATATGTAACTCAAGACACTATATAATTAATGCACACAATTTTTTTTTTCATATCTTGTATAATAACGGATATATTGAGCTTTATTGATTTTTTACGAAAATTCGACAAAAATTATATACCATTAAACGATAAACTCTATAGCAAACACTACTGCCAAACATCAGAAAAAGGGTCTATTTTAAATTAATTTTCTGGGATTATTTTAGTAAAATGAAGGACAATGGCGATTGAAACGCCACTTTGACAAATTTATTATTTTTTAAATGCGTGTAACTTTTTTGTCCTTTAACCTACAGAGCTAAATTTTGGTAGGTGGCTTACCTATGATGATATGAACCCGTCCCCAAATTTGGTTTCCCTTACATTGTTAATTCCGGAGATAATTTTTTTTCGAATGAAAACTCAAAATTTTCCCGGAAAACCTTGTCCGATTTTCCTGACTAACGAACTTATCCAATCCATTTACAAAAGGAAGGTATGTGCGAAATTTTATCAAAATCGGCCCATTATTTTTTGAGTTATCGGTGTGATACACACACACACACACACACATATATATATATATATATATATATATATATATATATATATATATATATATATATATATATATATATATATATATATATATATATATATATATATATATATATATATATATATATAAACATATAAAAATTGAAACTGACCCCGGATATGGGTTCTAGAGGTCCTAGTTCGCGCTCACTTGCAAAATTTTTTCTCCCCATAAGTGAATTTTTTCTACGAAAATTCACTAAAAGTACACCAATCAACCCTCGCCCCCGTAATTAACATAATTAGCTGCAGGTTGACATGGTACAGCTTAAAAAGTTTGCAGGTCAGTGCAATTCTTTGAAGGTCAGACCATTTCCTACCTATACACGATATGTTGATATTATAACAGTACACCAACCAACCCCCACCCCCGTAATGCACGTAATTGGCTGCAGGTTGATATTATACAGCTGAAAAACTTTGCAGGTCAGTGCAATTTTTTGCAGGTCAGAGCATTTCCTACTTATACATGATATGTTGATATTATAAAAGTACACGAATCAACCCCTACCCCCATAATTAACATAATTAGCTGGAGGTTGACATACTCCAGCTTAAAAACTTTGCAGGTCAGTGCAATTCTTTGTAGGTCAGACCATTTTCTACCTATACCCCATAAGTTGATATTATAAAAACTTCTGGACGCAGCAAGTGCGTTATGGTAGTGCATTTTCATAAAAATGTTTTTAATAGCAATTATGTTTTTTTAAGAAAGCAGGCATCAATCTATATAGTAGAAACAAGGTGCCATGTTTTATCAAAATAACTTTATTGTTTGAAAATGTACAAAAATTTCGGAAAGTAAAGTTAAATTGTTCCCGAAAAAACTGGTTTTCTGGTCAACCTTATAGGTTAATAGCAAATTGAGCTATTCAAATTTGAAGCATTTAATGAAAATTCGCTACCATAACGCACTTGCTGCGTCCCGAATTTCTTTTCTTACAAATATTTCGATGGAAAATGCAAAAATGCAATAACATAGGGGGTGTTCAAAAAAAAAAAAGAAAATTTGAATCACCAACGACTTATGGACCACCCTGTAATTGTGGAAATATTTTTTACGATGTCGCTCAAGGCACCCTATAACTAATGTATGCCATTTTTTCGCAACTTGCATAATAACAGATATATTGAGTTTTAATGATTTTTTACGAAAATTTGACAAAAATGATATACCATTGAACTCTATAGCCAACACTACTGCCAAAGCATCAGAGAAAGGGTCAATTTTAAATTAATTTTCTGGGAATATTTTAGTAAAATGAAGGACAATGATGATTGAAACTAGGAGTTCAGGCTTTGTAAAGCATTCTTCTTGAGACATTTTCTTTCCATAGCTCTCATATTTCACATTTCAGGTTCATTGCCTAAATATGACCAATTTTGACGTTTTAAATCGCCACTTTGACGTTTTGAGGAAAACCCTTATTTTTATTTAAATGCCTGTAACTTTTTTGTCCTTTAACCTACAGAGCTAAATTTTGGTAGGTAGCTTAACTATGATGATATTAACCCGTCTCCCAAATTGGGTTTCCCTTACAATGTTAATTCCGGAGATAATTTTTTGTTCGAATGAAAACTCAAAATTTTCCCGGAAAACCTCGTCCGATTTTCCTGACTAACGAACTTATACAAGCCATTTACAAAAGAAAGGTATGTGCCAAATTTTATCAAAATCGGCCTATTATTTTTTGAGTTATCGGTGTGATACATACACACACATATATATATATATATATATATATATATATATATATATATATATATATATATATATATATATATATATATTATATATATATATATATATATATATATATATATATATATATATATATATATATATATATATATATATAAACATATAAAAATTGAAACTGACCCCGGATATGGGTTCTAGAGGTCCTAGTTCGCGCTCACTTGCAAAAATTTTGTCAAAATTCAAAAGTCAGGATCTCCCCATTAGTGAATTTTTTCTACGAAAATTCACTAAAAGTACACCAATCAACCCTCGCCCCCGTAATTAACATAATTAGCTGCAGTTTGACATGGTACAGCTTAAAAACTTTGCAGGTCAGTGCAATTCTTTGAAGGTCAGACCATTTCCTACCTATACACGATATGTTGATATTATAAAAGTACACCAACCAACCCCCACCCCCGTAATGCACGTAATTGGCTGCAACTTGATATTATACAGCTGAAAAACTTTGCAGGTCAGTGCAATTTTTTGCAGGTCAGAGCATTTCCTGCCTATACATGATATGTTGACATTATAAAAGTATACCAATCAACCTCCACCCCCATAATTAACATAATTAGCTGTAGGTTGACATGGTACAGCTTAAAAACTTTGCAGGTCAGTGCAATTCTTTGCAGGTCAGACCATTTCCTACCTATACACGATATATTGATATTATAAAAGTACACCAACCAATCCAAAACCCTGTAAGTCACGTAAGGTTGATATGGTACAGCTTGAAAACTTTGCAGGTCAGTGCAATTTCCTGCAAGTCAGACCATTTTCTACCTATACAAGATATGTTGATATTATAAATAAAGTACATCAGCCAACCCTGACCACTGAGATTCACGTAAATGGCTGTTACAGCTTAAAAATTTTCAGGTTGCTTTCATGTCTTGCAGGTCAGACCATTTTCTACTTATACAGGATATACCTTCATACAAGTACACCAGTCAACTTCTACCTTCATACTTCACATAATTGGCACATGTTATAGCTGATAAACTCTGCAGGTAAGTTGAGCTTCCTGCAATTTGGATCATCCCTTTAGAGACTTAAAATAATTACCTTTCATTCTTTACCTTACTATGTACATAGATAAAGAAGAATTGTATGTATAGACAGTGGAAAAATAAGTAAGAAAATCAAAGTTAGTTCAAGATACTTTGGTGTTTGATAATATTGTTGCAAGTAAGGCGCTGAAAATTTCAAGCATAGTAGGCTCATTTTGAAAGAATTTAATATTGGTGGTAAATATTTAATTAATGGTTTTCACGTTCGTTATTAATAAATAGCTGGCAGGATAAGGTACTTAGGTATATGGATGGTAATAGGAGGTTTCAACCTATAAACTACAAACAATATAAAATTTATCTCCAAAAACAAAACAAAAATGATAGTATTATACAATATTGTAAGATTAAAAGAATTTTAATTCTCAATCAACTTCTATTTTACCTCAACGATTTACAGCTTTTGCAGATATAATGTGTATGATCAGTATCTTTTTGGTATATGCCCTCGCATAAGTAATGTGACCATTGATCACAAGCGTTGCACAAAACCATTTGTCCCTTTTTGCATAGACTAGTATTTAAATGACACACCACGGTATTTTCTTCCCAAAACTTATCTATTAAATAAGAAAGAAATTCAGATGTGTTTGTTACAGCCTCGAAAACGGCCAGCTTAAAAGCTTGCTGTGTGAAATTGTTGAATACTTTTACTGCCTTGTGGGTGTCTATGTTGTATTTAGGGGGAGATGAAAACATATAACTGTAGTACTAACGGGAAGACATGATATCTTATCCAAATCACATGCATAAATATTTTTGAATTTTTGCATAGAGCTGTAAATGGAAATAGCGAGATTTATTTTAATTATGCTCTATATGCATCTTGCATTGCAATACTTCATGTAAGAGACAAGGCGGTTTTTAAACCTAACTAAACTATAATAAATTAGTAACGGGCGGCCCCGATATAGTGAGATAATCGGAGCCTTCGTCTTTAAAATAGTTACGACTTAAACACTGATTTACACTAGGATCCCGCACTAGCTTTGAATGTCAGCCTGTAACAAAAGTTATCGAGAAATTAAGGGGCATTGGGCTTTAATTAATACCTCCCAAATTTTACCATATATCCGAAAAATCTACAGTTGGAATTTATTTTTAAAAATACTAGACTGAATAAAATTAGTATGCTGCCACCAACTAATAGCTAAGAGCTTGATGAAGCCCTATGCTACCAGGAAAATTAATTTAAATAAAATATTTTATTTTCATAGCCGAGCAAAGTCAAAAGCTTATTGTGAGAAAATATATGCAATATATGTTAAGTATGGGGGTGTCGGCTGGTTGGTATAGTTTTCAAATCTCAGTAAATCATTATGTTTAGGTAAAAAATGGTCTGACCTGCAGGAAATTGCACCGACTTGCAGACTTTTTAAAGTAAAACACATCAACCCTGCAGCCAATCATGTGAAGTATAAAGGTGGGGGTTGGTTGGTATAGTTTTATAATATCAGCATATCTTGTGTAGGTATAAGATTGTTTGACCTGCAGGAAATTGCACTGACCTGCAGAGCTTTGAAAGTAAAGCATATCAACCTGCAGCCAATTATGTGAAGTATGGGGGTGGGGTTGATTGGTGTACATTTGTAATATCAAAATGATCTGCGCTGCAAGAAATTGCACTGACCTGCAGAGTTTTTAAAGTAAAATATATCAACCTGCAGCCACTTATGTCAAGTACAAGGCTGGGGGTTGGTTGGTGTAGTTGTATAATATCAGCACATCCTGTATAGGTAAAAAGTGGTCTGATTTGCAGGAAATTGCAGTGACCTGCAAAGTTTTTAAGCTGTATAATATCAACCTGTAGCCAATTACGTGCATTACGGTGGTGGAGGTTGGTTGGTGTACTTTTGTATCGTGTATAGGTAGGAAATGGTCTGACCTGCAAAGAATTGCACTGACCTGCAAAGTTTTTAAGCTGTACCATGTCAAGCTGCAGCTAATTATGTTAATTACGAGGGTGGGGGTTGATTGGTGTACTTTTATAATATCAACATATCGTGTATAGGCAGAAAATGGTTTTACTATACGTTTTCTTGAAAACAACTTAAGCTACACCTTGTCTTGTTATTGTTTTAAAGTCAAAATTTATAGTTTTTTTTTTTACTTAAATTATTTGGCATTTTGGGTTCGGTATACCTTGTCTTGATTTTTATGTCGTTTTATATTTACTAACCATTATTTGTGTCCTTGTTAGCTTATTGTTCAATATAACCACACCTTAGTTCATTTTGCTATTTAAGTTTTGCCAGAAGTATCTAATTTTTGCTTTCTCTTCATTCTGTTGACTGTATATTTAGTCGATTAAATTCTTTTAACATTGTGCTACTTATTTTTATGAATTTCAATGTAATGTTTTTGGTGTTGACAGTGTGAAATTATCCTTTTCATGACCTAGCTATGGATCTTTTTTGCTGTTTTCCCTTCATTTGGGTATCATGGAATATAAAGCATATTTTAAAATACTCTTACTTTTTTTTCTATTTAAAACACAATTTTTACTTTCTTTTTGTCAAGTTCTATGTCATGTATATTTTCTTTATAATAAGTATACAACTTTGCATCTTAAACATTAAGTAAAAACTTCCCTCGACTCTTTTATGCCTCATTGAATGGCCTTTTTCTTCACTTCACCTTTTAGTTCTAAATTTTAGACTCAATTGTAATTTGTCTTTCGTGCATTTTTTTTTGTACTTATAGGTACATGCAATAATATACACACACACACATACACACACACGCCTGCATATATATATATATATATATATATATATATATATATATATATATATATATATATATATATATATATATATATATATATATATATATATATATATATATATATAAGATGCTCTGATGTTGATATTGTGAATGAGCCTATATAATCTCTAGCTATTTAAGAAGCAAGTAAATGCGCATTGTGTAGGAAAAGAATATGATCCATTATGTACCCAGGACCCATAAATAAGCTATAAGTTTTATTATCCCATAAAAAAAATGACAAAAACCGTTCTTTTTTTGCTTTTATTGTAAACATTTCGAAAATACATAATTATGGCAACAATCCTTAGACACATTATAAATCTTTAGAAAAACTTTTAACAAAAAAATTAAACTTACAATGATTAATACTATATATATATATATATATATATATATATATATATATATATATATATATATATATATATATATATATATATATATATATATATATATATATATATATATATATAATAAAAATATAAAACATAAAAGTACAATTGATTTTAAATAAACTATTGTTTATATAATATGTGAAATATATCAATTATTGTATGATAAAAAAACCATGTAGTAACTAAAAAACATACACAAAAACGCATCACATCATAATGAAAATTAGAAAATTATTTACCTTATCCAAAAATTATAACGCTAAATTAACAAATCCATTAGTTTTTGGTTTAAGTAAAAAAAATTAAAAGTAAGTAGGGTATATGAAAATTTAATCTGTATAATTTGAGAGTGGTTCTACATATGAAACACCAAGGAAAGTTTTCACAAACTTAAATTTAGCTAGCTTCTTATAAGAATAAAAACATACATGAAGAAAATATTATTGTCGACGATCCAGCCAGGGTGCAGGGTTGTTCAATAATTATCTAAAAGAAACTCCACAACAAATTTTGAATAAAGTACATAAACCTAATAATGACCTAAATACTGGCTTACGAAATGTAAGATGTACTCAAAATACAAGTACATCCTCTGCTTCTTTTATTGTGCAAGAATTACTATATCTGCTTAGCTACAGACTTAAAAACAAAAGGTTTTTAGGATGTGATTATCTACTAATATTTTTATTAAAGAGAAGCGCTCATGCCGTAAGTGATGTGTTCTGTTACAAATGAATCTGTCATTCATAATCAGTATTTTTCCCTTTAAATTGAAAAGGGAAAGTTGTGATGCTTCATTAAAACGGCCATACAAATTTGCTAGAGAATTATGGACTTTTAATCATTGGCACCTGCAATATCCAAAATATTTAAATACTTTGATAAATTATATTGATTTTTTAATTTCTAAACGTCAATACGTCTGGGGACAACATAATTAATGGATACATTATAGGCTTATGCTTTCTGAAGATATTTTTATTATACAATATACTCGCCAGATAGTATAAACGCTATAAAAAAAAAGTCACAGAATAGAGGCAAATTAGGACTGAAGTTCGATAGGTTCATAAAAGTTTGTTTGTATTTGTAGTAGAGAAAATGCAGAGTTTTGATAAAAAAACTTACAGAAAATGCATATACATCCATAAAACTTGCGTAGGCTCACCTTAATACATAGTTGAATAACAAGGGTAGATTATATGCATATAATCAATCAACCCAAGCCAAAAATAAAATGTATAGGCTTTGATAATCTCCGAGATCTCATCATTAAACAAAGAAAGGAACATCAGTACAATTAAAATTAATATTGCTTAATGTTAAGGCCAGTAAATTAATGCCAGAAACGAAAAGAGAATTTAAATAAGAAATAACAGTATCAATTTATAAGAAATTTGATTTATTAAAATATAAAAAATCCTATAAACAATGATCCTAAAATTTGATAAGGCGACAAAAATGACTCATCTGAGAATAATTTTCTTTCAGAAGAGTTTTCTTAAAAAGTGCACCGATGAAATTATCAAAGGATAAATAGAGAATAGATTAAAGTAAAAATAAACAAATTTTAACCGTGAAAAGGGTTATATTTTTAGAAAATATTATGTTAGAGAAAATCAGTGTGCTAGAAGCAGCGTATTAACAATGCATTATAGTGCTTTATCATTAGATAACCCAGGACTTTTTGACATCTAAATATACCTAAAACATTAGGTGTAGCCTATCCAGTTTAAAAAAATTAAAAAAAGACAGAAAGTTATTTAGAAAAATAAGTTGTAAAAAGTTATAATTGGATAGAACCAAAGACAGTCAAAATGGAAAATTAAAGGAATTATAATACTAAGGTTAAATAAATACTGTTTAAAATATAGACAAAGAAATATATAAGATATCTATCGCAACAGATATTAGTTTTAGATGTTAAAATGTTTGAAAAATCCATAGATAAGAAAAAAATTAAGACAAATATGTTAAGGAGAAAGGCCTTTTCTAAGATTAAAAGTAACAACTGTAGTGGGAGTTGACAAATGGAAAGACACATTATGATTGGTCATCTCCATTTTCTATAAATAGTAGTTAAGTCATGGAGGCGAAGAATGCAGTCATTTTTCGATGAGCAGTCCATGTGATACCATGTAATGTAGAAGATGCAAATTTGACAATAATGTCACAATAAGTTTTGAGATTAAATAAAATAAAGTGGAAGTCAGATTTTTTTGATAAGCAGTCAGCGTGTTGCCATTTGGCAAATAATGGATGATTTAATAAAACAAAAATGTTAAATTATTAATATAATAAACTTTTAACCAAATTAATCACACTAATCATATGTCTGATTGTGTGTGGAGTTTATAAATGGTACATAAAAAATAAACCAATCAAAAGTGCAAAATAATAATTGAAAAGAGAATTTTGTTTTTAAACTATAAAGTAGTGCGTGAAATAAAAGTAATTAATCAGTTACCTAAATGACAAAAAAAAAGTTGGTTTATGATTAAAAATACGATTTGGGGATCTTTTAACCCGCCAGGAAAAGAAACAAAAAAAAACATTAGATAACCAAATCTATTTTTCCATGGCTCCTTGATTAAAAAATAACGGTTTTAACATAGTCATGACACTCTAGATTGAAATTTAAAATACAATTTTTTAATAAAAAATGTCAAGAGTTGACATGTAATGTGTCATTGTATTCAGAATGTCACTTTCTATCAAATAAACGAAAAAAATACCGGAGGTCCAATTTAAAAATCAAAACTTGCAGACATTTCTGGTGAAACCGGAATTGACCGAAAACAAATGAATACGTCAATCAATCTGAATTTATGTCATATACTAACATAACAAATTTCATTTTTTAATTTCAAAATATAAAAAAGTTATTGTGGTGAGCCACTTTTGAAAAATA
Organism: Tillus elongatus; assembly: GCA_964006375.1. Taxonomy (NCBI): domain Eukaryota; kingdom Metazoa; phylum Arthropoda; class Insecta; order Coleoptera; family Cleridae; genus Tillus; species Tillus elongatus. The sequence continues at coordinate 110,797,341 of OZ023264.1, forward strand.
TATTATTAAAGACATAAATATAAAAAATATATATCCTTTGTTTGACAAAATTAACATGGTTAGAGGCCGTAAACGTGGGGAACTCTCTCTGAACTTACTCCAGAAAATGTGTATGGCACTTATAGTAGGAACTCTAAACTAAAGCATTTTGAGGGCCAACACATTGTATAAAGACCTAAGTTACGAGTGATGAAGCCCAAACATTTAACTGACTTCCCTGAAGCTATATCATCGGAGTGACACACGAAGACATACTGTTAAAATAGATTCCTACAACATTAATCAGAGATACACACAATAACAGCCCATCATCAAACAGATTTACGTGTGTATGTGATGATTTTACACTTTGCAATATTCAGGAACAGTTTATTTTTGACACGCCAATCCTGCACTTGTTGACCTGCATCTGTAGGTAGGTAAGGTTATTAATAAACAATGAAAATAAAATTAGCGCAAGATTTGAACCCTGCGCGACCCCAGAGGGTGGCTTAAGAACAGCAGATTTGAAACCAGCATACTGAACACACTGCCGTCTGTTAAGTAAGATTTCGGGAGGCTAAGTGGCTTGGGAGCAAATCTGATGTGGTCAAGTTTGGAGAGAAGGCGGAAACGATCAATAATAACATCTTGGAATGCCAATACTTTCCCTTACACCAGTATTACTTTTAGAACTTTAATTTTCAATTTCGCCCAAATAATTATATAAAATTATAAGGTGAAATGGGGTAATTGTAAAATGGGCCATTGGTAATAGCAGAGTGTAAACCCCTAATTTGGTCAACTGCTTTCCTCACCTATGTCATGTGACCTACCCAACCTCCATTGCTCTCCAGTGCGACAGCTTTGGGGAGGCCAGCTAACCAAGTGAACCAACTGGCTAATTACCAACATGTGTCAGTTTTAGTTTATGAGCAAGTGGCAATGCTATTTCTCTGCATGTTGTTACAACTTTACTTTTCAAGGTAAATTGTTTGCTTTATAAGCTATTATTATTTATTTTCACACGTTTTATGCAATGTGATAAGGTTTTATGAAAAGTTATTGCATTCTTGATAACAAACTGTTACTTTTCCTCATAAAATTTGTGATGAGGGATAAATGTATATGTTAAGTTAACCCCAAACTATTCAATCATTGCCTTATTATTTTCAGAAAAGAAAAACACAATGATGAGATGTTATCGCAAGAAACCTGATAAAAAACCCAAATATATGAAAGATGGCTTGAAGAGAACTTTTGTGGAGGTTGTGAGTAGTCGAATCACAAAACTTTATCAAACCCAGTATTTTACGATTTACACTAATTTGAAAGGAACTAAGGGAACCAAAAAACTTTTACGAGACAACTGCCTTGAGCCAGCAAGAAAATGGCATGATAACTTTAGAAAAATGTGCCCTTGTGTTGTCCAGTGAAAAAATTATGGAGCTGGTAGCCCAATACGTTAAAGATCACCATCTATGTATCCAATTCGGAGATGGAATTGTTGAAACAGACTGCTTTATTGCTTTAAAGAAAAAGGTAATGATTAAGCATATAAAGACCTCAAGTTATTGACTTTGTAAGAAAAAAGGCTGCTCATCCTTTTATTGTACATCATTATTTTGCTTTATTGAAAAAACATCAACTGATTTAGAACTTGAAGGTGAATCTAACCAGATATGGAATTTATAAGAGCAGTTGACCCGTCCAGTACTATAATAGTGGTTGGTAAAAGAGGGAGACGATGCTCACGTATCAGGTAGGAGGTACCTCAGGCTGTGAAAACCCGATAATGTGTCTAATGGCGAGTGCTTCGGGCCAGATAGCACCCGCTTTAATAATTATTAAAGGTCTTAACATCTGGGACCATTGGAAAGCAACAGGAAAATAATCTGGATTTTTTAGATTCCAGAACCAGATTAGCAGAGCTTTATACCATAATATTGAAAATTAAAAGACTATTCTGTTCCAGTTCCCATGCTTTCAGATGACTGCGACCATGCTGTATTCAAATGACTGGGACCATGCTGTATTTATAGAAGAGCACATTTAATGTTATAAGCCTAATACTACATTAGCAATGTTAGTGTGACGGGAAGTATTAGCAATTAAAGGCTTAGTTTAAGATGAAGACAGAAGAAGGAAACACAACAAAGTAAACTACTTTTTAAAGTGTCACAATTCAAAGTTTGCCAGATTCGATAAGGCAAGTGTCAAATATAATTATCTTATGAATTATGCATATACTGTACAAGTCATCTGGCTTATTTGTAGAGGCATGCTGTATAATTTTAACCAATAAAGTATCAATATCAATAAACAATAAAACAAATTTCATCTCTATCTTTATCTAATGCTTTCCATGCTTATGTAGAATCACTCTTCAAATAAAATAAAAATAAGATCAAGATATCTATACACACTTTTTTATCACTAAATAATGTTGGTCTTATTTAAATCAACAAGGTAAAAAAACATTTGTCAACCTCTATCATCTGGATTGGTGTTTAGCTATTATTTAAAATCATATGCTATAGATAACCATCTGGTTATAAGTTGTCAGTCTTCCTCTTGGATGCATTGCTCAACCATTTCCTTTAAATTAGGATTTTCCATTGCAGCAGCTATCCTTTCCTTGTCATTGATTTGTTTATTAACTAAAAACAAATATATGTGATAATTAAGAATTAGTATTGTAATGACAAAACAAGCATTCCATAGAAGAAACACTGTTTTCACTAACAAGCATCTTAACTTGGACCTGATAAAGAGGTTCATCAAGTCTTAGGTATGTAATGTATGAGACAGAAAGCTGGACTTTGGATCAGCAGATTGTGAAGAAAATAGAAGCTTTTAAAATGTGGATATGGAGGAAACAGCACAGATGAGGTATACTAATAGAAAGATGAATAAAAGAAGTGATAAAAAGAAGATGGTTACCTATAGACAGTAAGAGAAAGAAGGCATGTTGAAGATATTCTGAGACATAATAGGTTTCTGGCAAAAATCTAATTTAATTTTATAATATTCAAATTAAAAATGACAGAATAAATTTCTGACAAAATATTTGAATGACAGATCCTTCAAAACAAGAAGACATGCCAAGAGAGAAGCTTCTGGAAAGTGTAAGCTATAACAGAATTAAAAACACCGTTAGAGCAGTCATGTTGCTGAGAACACGGTGCCATTGCACTTAACCTGACTCTGGATATGGTTTTTTTGAGTGCCCTAGTTACACAATAAAAATATCTTGTAAATTGCCAGAGTTGGGAAATGTGAAAACATAAATACATAAGTATTAACAACTAAAAATACATATTTCCAATCACACAAAATCATAGTTATCATTTAAATTAGACTAGATTCAGATTATCAGTGAATTTTCTTTAAAAAAATTCACTAATGAGGAGATCCCGACTTTTGAATTTTGAAAAAATTTCTTCAAATGAGCGCCAATTAGGCCCCCCAGAACACATTTCCGGGGTCAGTTAAAATTTTTATATGTTTATATATATATATATATATATATATATATATATATATATATATATATATATATATATATATATATATATATGTATCACACTGATAACTCAAAAAATAATGGGCCGATTTTGATTAAATTTGGTGAATACCTTCCTTTTGCAAATGGCTTGGATAAGTTCGTTAGCCAGGAAAATCGGTCCAGGTTTTCCCGGAAAATTTTGTGTTTTCTTTCAAAAAAAATTTATATCTCCGGAATTAACAAAGTAAGGGCAACCAAATTTGGTACGCGGGTTTACATCCTTATAGGTAAAAATACCAAAATTTAGCTCTGTAGGTCAAAAGACAAAAAAGTTATAGGCATTTAAAGAAAAATAAATTGAGGTTTTTCACAAAACGTCAAAGTTGCGATTTAAACGTCAAAATTGGCAACATTTAGGAAAAGAACTTGAATCTAATACGGGCTATGGAAATAAAGTGTATCAAGAAGAATGTTTTACAAACCCTGAAGTCTTAGTTTTAACCGTCATTGTCCTTCATTTTAATAAAATGTTTCCAGAAAATTCATTTCAAATAGACCCTTTCTCTGACGCTTGGCAGTAGTCTTAGCTATAGAGTTTATCGTTTAATAGTATATAATTGTAGAATTTTCGTAAAAAAATCAATAAAGCTCAATATATCTGTTATTATACAACATATGAAAAAAAATTGTATATATTAATTATAGGGTGTCTTGAGCTACATCTTAAAAAAATATTTCTACAATCACAGGGTGGCCCATAAGTCGTTGGTGATACAAATTTTCTTTTTTTTTTTAATCAAACACGCCTTATGTTATTGCATTTTTGCATTTTCCATCGAAATATAATGCATGTTTGTAAGAAAAAAAATTCTGGACGCAGTAAGTGCGTTATGGTAGCGAATTTTGATCAAATGCTTAATATTTGAATAGCTCAATTTGCTATTAACCTATAAGGTTGACCAAGAAACGAATTTTTTCGGGAACACTTTAAGTTCACTTTCGGAAATTTTTGTACATTTTCAAACAATAAAGTTATTTTGATGAAACATGGCACATTGTTTTTACTATATAGATTATACTGGTAACCAAATTTGATGCCTGCTTTCTTAAAAAACACACATGATTGCTATTAAAAAATAGTTTTATGAAAATTCACTACCATAACGCACTTGCTGCGTACAGAGTTTTTGATTCACAATTCACTTGAAAACGGAACAGTCACGTTTTAGTGCACTTATCGTGATTTTGTTGAAAATTGCTTAAAGAGGTAAATTTTGCTTTCAGGGGAAGACTTTTAGGCTTATTTTCAACATCACAACACCAACTCTTAAGTGGTGGTGCGATCCACCCTTAAAATCTTAAATGATAAGGGGGGTCAAGTAGCACAACGTTTTAGAGCTGGTGTAAAGCTCTTGTCAACGGCGTCTTATTTTCTAAATTTTAAGCAGTGGGTTCTAAGAAATTGACCACTAAAGATAAAACCGGATTTTCTTTAATTTGTTACAGATATCTTGCGGTTTTTTGATTGTTTCATCTAATTATTACTTACAAAAAAGCGAGGGTTGATATTTTTTTAAATTATTACGGGTCTCTTTATTTGCGAAGAAACTTTAGTGTACGAGTGATTTTCATTTTATTTGTCCATCAGGTTATTGTTACTTGTGCAGTTATTCAACCAAATAGTTTACTCTATCGCACAGAGGGTGGAAATGATTTCACTTTTTTATGCAAATAATCAATGTGCTAATAGAACAGCAAAATTGCTTAATCAGCAACATTTAAACCAGCATGTTAATCAAAAGTCTGTTTTGAGGTTAGTGGCGAAGTTTCAAGAGACTGGATCTGTTTGTAATGAAAAGCAAAGCGCTGAAAGAAAAGCAGTTCTTGGTCATGTTGCATTGAATCCCAAGACGCGTACGAAGCAACTGGCAAGTGAATCTATGGTTTTGGGAGAACTACCATTCAAAACATTTTGAAGTGTCATAAATTCCACCCATACAAAATCCATCTTGCACATGTACCAAATGAAAATGACTTTAACCACCGTCTGGACTTTTGTGGCTTGATAAGTGAGCGAGTGGTGAATAATAAAAAAAAATTTAATACTTGCTTTTCGGATGAGTGTTTGTTTTTCCTTAACGGTACCGTGAATCGTTATGATTGTCGCTATAGGGCAGATTATAATCCCAGATGGGTTTGGCGTTAGCTGTCTGAGAGTACACTTGAGTTCATATCGTGTCTAAAGATTGTAAGTGTTTTCTTTCTGTGGTATTTGGAAATCCCAAAACGTGCATCCTTTGTACGGTGGTGTGTCATATGGTATCCTGTGGCATGTGATCCTTTTCAAGTCAAAGTTTGGACCGATTAGAGGGTAATATACAGTTTTTATTAACATTATTGCGAAATGTGGAATGAATTTCGTGTTCACTTTTGCCGATTCTTTGTTATCAGTCAACAGATACCGAATAGATAAGATGAACGTAAAATGTACAACTTGTAATAAGGACATTAAGTACAACGATATTTAATGCATCATTTGTTCAGCTCTAAATCACGTGAGTCCAGTAGAGATGTTAGTGGAAGCTGGACCTGTATAAAGTGTGTCGATGGTGACACACAGCTGGGTTGCTTGCCTGGGCGCTTTTCAACCGATTGTGTCTTTACACTGTTACCGTCGACTTCGCTGCCCACCTCCATCGAGTCAGACTTGCCTGTGAGCGCACCTGTCGCTATATATAACCAACACTTTGTTGCTATTATGAACCAGCTGTCTACTATTACTCTCGCTGTTCAACAATGTAATAATAATATTGAAATTAATAACCGGATGTTATCTATGCATGCTGAACAGCTTACTAGGTGTGATAGAGATATAGGCATTTTGAAAAGGGAGAACTCTGATTAGTAAATTAGAACAGAAAATAGCTGAGCCTAATTCGGAAGCTTTTTACTCTGAATTAGGTGAGCGCATTTATAGAGAAAACAATTTGATAATTACAAGGCTCTCAGAGAGCAGTTCTATAAAAATGGATGAAGAAGACACAAAACATATTCGCCATGCTTTTAGGTGATACGAGAGCTGACTCGGCGTGTATTGTCTCGATTGACCATGTTGGTAAAGTGGGGCAGTCTCACCCGAAGCCGGTAAAAGTCTCCCTCCGGAATGCCAAGAGTGCCCTTGGAGTGTTGAGAAACAAAAATAAGCTGGACAGATCACGATACCCTACTGTTAATATCATAAATGATCTGACTTTCATGCATTTAGCTGATTTACACAGCGAATTGCAATCAAAAAAGGCATCTGGAGAAGATAATATTACCATAAGATATGTGAGTCGTCAGCCGAAAATAGTCAAGATAAACCCACACATTCAAAGAAAGAGAGTTAGAGAGGAAGACCAGTCGCCACAGGGAATGAGTAAGTTGTCAGGTCATTATAGACGAGACAGTGTGGGGCGCTCGGATCAGAATTTGAGTTCAGCTTCCCATGAGGATACTGAATCCACCAAGGGTCAACATTTTTTAGAATAATAGCCTGGAATGTTTTTTTTTTTTTTTTTTTTTTTTGTTCCCTCAGGGCTCGTCCGCGGCCTTGCCGCCCCGATAGCACCGCAACCCTTGCCTGGAATGTTAATGGATGTTAATTTTCTTGATTTTGTTGATGAGGGAAAGTTTGATTGCCCTGAAGTAGTTTGTGTTTCCGAAACTCACCTTTTGACGGATACTTTTGTAGTTCCTTCCTTACTAGAATCTTATAAGGTTATTTGTTCTAAGGCCACTTGTGAGGGATCTCGAGGTAGATGTAGTGAAGGCTTGATTATTTTTACGAAGCAGTCACTAAATGTGACCACCCTTGAGGTCTCTCGCTGGTTGATAGTTCTTTGTGTTACATCTTTCTCTGCTAAATTTGTACTTGGTTTTGTTTATTTGAAGCCATCTTTAAATCTGGAGAGTATCTGTGATATTTTCCAGATTATTTTAACAGAGATATCTGAGAATTTTGTAAATGTCCCGTTAATTATAGTGTGTGATCTAAACTGTAGGGTAGGTCATCAGGGCGGTGTTCTCCCAGAATGCATAGAAAATACTTCATTCTATTATAATAGATTTTATTATGATGCCCGGCACCAGACTCTGGATGTTGAGATCTGTCTGGATGAGCTGCGAGCAACTTTAGCATTCTGCAGACTACGAAAAGCAATAGGAAGTGATAGGATCTCATACAAGTTTATTTGTGCTTTGTTCCAAAACTGGAAGCTGTACCTATTACCGCTGTTCAATGTCTGCCTTGAACAGGATCAACTGCTTGAGTAATGGTCAAAGTTTACCATGCTAATGTTACACAAAGGTGATGCTATGAACGAACATGGTAACTACAGAGAATCGCCTTAGGCAACTGCATTGAGAAAGTGTTTTCTCAAATTTTGTTTCAGCGGTTGCTGACTTGGGAGAAAACGGCAAATGTGCTACCTGAATGTCAAAATGGATTTAGACCAGGAAGGGGATGCATAGACAGTATATTTATGCTATACAGTATTATTCAGTTGCAGTTACGACTTAGGGGCCGTAGGGTCTCTGTCGCTTTTGTAGATTTTAAACGTGTGTTTGACTCTGTTGACTACAGTCTGTTGTGGCAAAAATTATTCGCTTTGGGTGTATCTTCAAAAATAATTCGAATACTTAGCTGTCTTTACAATAAAGCTTCCCTGAGAGTGAGAGTGGACAACGAATATTTTAGGAGTGTAAATATTGGAAGTGGGTTGCTTCAGGATGAGCCTTTGAGCCTTTTGTTGTTCTCATTTCTCCTAGCAGATATCGAACAGTATTTTCAAAAGGAAGGCCTGCAAGTATTAAGTGTGGATGGTAAGGTCGACGTTATCATAATATACTCTACGCGGACGATTTGGTACTTTTGGCTGACTCTCAAATAGATCTGCAGAGAAAGCTGGATACGCTAAAACATATGTGGCTGAAAATAAACTAGTCGTCAACACACTGAAAACCAAGGCAATGTGCTTTAATAGACGCAGTGCAATAAATACCAGTTCATTTAAGTTATTCTATGATAACTCTCAGCTTGAAGTGGTGAAGCAGTTTAGGTACTTGGGTGTGGTGTTGCTTTTACTGTATGTCAAAAATCATAATTTCTAAGTGCTCACAAACTAGTGGTACAGTGATGGCTATTATTGTTAGATTAACAATAATTTCTTGGAGTGATAGGGTTAAGCTCTATCAATCTATAGTAATGGGCGTAGTGCGAAATTGTTGTGCCATTTGGGCACTTAGGTACCTAGAAGTTATTGAACGAATTCAGGTAAGATTTTTCAAATCTCTGCTTTCGCTTCCGCTTAACACTCCTGAGTACATGGTAAGACTGGAGACAGGAACTATCGGCCCGCTCTGATTGTATTTCAGAGTTGCTTAACTTGGCTGGAGAAACTGTTGAGTATGGACGCTCATAGATATCCATATGTTTGCTTCAAAGGACTATATGTACTTCAGGGGGATGATCCCAAATATAACTAGGCTTCACAATTTCAGAAGTTGTCTGATTTGTTTGGTGCAAGTCTGCAGTGGGAATCGCTCTCTCCTTCATCACTGAGTCTAAAAAAGAAAAAGTTGATGGAAGATTTTGAGACTTGGTTGTTTCATAGAGATGTGGGGTGTTTAAGTACTTCTACACTTTTATAGTAGCTTTGGTGTAGCTCGTGACCTGCGTGGTTATCTTGGCTTTACCGTGCTAATGTTTCTGATAAGGATAATTGCTCAAATTTGCCTGTCCAATAAATCTCGTATAAAATTTATTTACAAAGGTCTATGTTAGTTCATAGAAACAGAGGTAATATGTTCAGTGTGTCACAGACAGGAGAGTGAAACAATCGAACATCGATTCTTTCAGTGCCCAATGTACGATTCACTTAGGTCTGCATTTATTAAGTCTCAAAAACTTAGACGGCTTCGTGGTCGCTCTCGATCCCATGGATATTGGATGTCTGAAAAGTGTAGCCTATTTTGTAATTAACCATTTGAAGCTGAAATCTTTTTAAGCAGCGAATAACTGTCTAGATTGTTTTTGTTATTCTGTAGGTTAAGTAACTTTATTATTTTTTCAGAATTATATTTCATTATTACAAATGTTTATTAGTGATGCTATCCGAGATTTATTGTTTTTATTGTTATTACTGTTCTTGAAACAGACGTCATCTCTTACGCAGGTAATTTTGCTTACTGGATAGATTTTAGGAGTGTGAAACCCTTGTAATTAGACCTCGTCTTGTAATAAATAAAAATATTAGTTTATATATATATATATATATATATATATATATATATATATATATATATATATATATATATATATATATATATATATGTATGTATGTATGTATGTATGTATGTATGTATGTATGTATGTATGTATGTATCACTCCTATAACTAAAAATGGGCTGATCTTGATCAAACTTGGTGACTACCTTCCTTTTGCAAGTATCTTGGACAAATTCGTTAGTCAGGAAAATCGGCCTGGTTCTTCCAGGAAAATTGTGTGTTACCTCTCGGAGAATTTTTATATCTCCGGACAAAAACAAACTAAGGGCAACCAAATTTGGTCCGCGGCTTTATATTATCAGAAGTAAATTAAGTGACATAACTTAGCTCTGTAGGTTAAAAGACAAAAGAGTTATAGGCATTTAAATTTTAAAAAATTAGGGTTTTCCTCAAAACGTCAAAGTCGCGATTTAAAACGTCAAAATTTCCCAAGAAGAATGTTTTACAAACCCTGAAGTCTTAGCTTCAACCGACACTGTCTTTAATTTTACTAAAATATTTCCAGAAAATTCATTTCAAATACACCCTTTCTCTGATGCTTTGGCTGTAGTTTTAGCTATATAGTTTATCGTCTAATGGCATATAATTTTTGGCGGATTTTCATAAAAACAATAAAGCTCAATACATCCGTAATTACACAAGATACGAAAAAAAAAATACATTAATTATAGGGTGCCTTGAGCTACATCTTAAACAATTATTTCTACAATCTCAGGTGGCCCATAAGTCGTTAGTGATACAAAGTTGGTGGCCACGCTCGATGCCATGGATATTGCATGTCTGAAAGGTGTAGACTATTTTGTAATTAACCTTTTGAAGCTAAGATCATTTTTAAGGAATGAATAACTGTCTAGATTGTTTTTATTATTCTGTAAGTTAAATGACAGTGATTTTATTATTTTTTTAGAATTGTATTTAATTACTCCAAATGTGTATTAGTGATGCTATCTGGGATTTATTGTTTTTATGGTTATTGCTGTTTTTGAAACACATGTCATCTCTCACGCAGGTAATTTTGCTTACTCTAAAGTGGATAGATTTTAGGAGTGTCAAATCCTTGTAATCAGACCTCGTTTTGTAATACAATAAACATATTATTATTATTATTATTATTATTGTTATAATCCCAGATTATTTCATGACATTCATACACAACTCTCAATGTTTGGACTGGAATTTTCGGTGACCATATTGTTGGTCTTTTTTTCGTACCTGCTAGTCTGACTGGAGCTATCTACTTGGAGATATTGGAAAACACCGTGGATCCAATTTGGACTTACATTATCGAGAATAATGAGCATTATTTCGAAGACCAGTTGGTATTTCAGCATGATGGACCTTCTCCATACTATGCTTTGTCTGTTTGACAATACTTAGATCACAGATTTCCAAATCAGTGGATTGGGAGAAGAGGTTTCATAGAATGGCCGGCACGATCGCCAAATTTATCACCTCTAGATTTATTTTTGTAGAATCACATTAAAAAGTAATTTATTCTACTCAGCCTGATTCCTTAGAAGATTTATGCCAGCGTACAGTAAACAAATGCCTCCAAATCACTCGAGAAATTCACTAAGTGAAGTTTGGAACCTGTGATGAGCACTGATAAGTACACTTTTAGAAACCCAAATCACCACAACACATCTTTTTAAAGACTTGACGATCGTTTCACTAACAAAGTTAGCGTCATCAGAGGACAAAAAATTCTAAACTACTTACAACTAAACATCACCTTTTATACTGAGTATTGGGTAAAGACTGATACTAAGAGGGAGACGAAATCACAGTCATTTTCTGTGCATTGTACTGTAATTGTGCAACGAGGTTTTTGAACTTCTGTTACAACGTACTTTACCTGCCAAGCTTCGAAATATTTACTATATCAAAGACAGAATGCAAACAAAGGGCTATAAATCAGTGATGGCGCTCGGTTTAAGGAACCCTTGTTTTTTGTTGCCTTAGAAATATAAATACGCTCGTACGCATCTAGCTTCGCTGGTTGTCTAACATTGTTGATAAGAAAGAAAATCTGAAACTTATCAAAAATGTTAGACAACCAGCGAAGCTAGATATGTATGAGAGTATTTCTATTTCTAAGGCAACAAAAAACAAGGGTTCCTTAAACCGAGCGCAGCCACTGATTTATAACCCTTTGTTTGTGTTCTGTCTTTGATATAGTAAATATTCCGAAGCTTGGCAGGTAAAGTTATAGCGGAAGTTCAAAAACTTCGTCCGGCAACTAAAGTACAATGTGCAGAAAATTTGCCTGCGATTTTGTCTCCGAATCGGTATCAGTCTTTACCTAAGACTGAGTATAAAAGGTGATGTTTAGTTGTAAATAGTTTATAATTTTTCATCCTCTGATGACGCTAACTTTGTTAGTGAAACGATCTTCAGGTGTTTAAAAAGATGTGTTGTGGTGATTTGGGTTTCTCCAAGTGTACTTATTCCAGAAATGTTACAAATTGTGCACCAACGTTTTGAACAAAACTTGTCCTATTGTATGGAGGTTGGTGGTCGAAATTTTGAACATTTGATAAACTAACATGTAAGTTTTTGGTACATAAATTACTCACCTTTAGAAATTAATTTCTCAAAACCCACGCTTCAAATTTAAAAAATAAGGCAACCTTGAAAATATATTTGCACCTGCTCTAAAATAATGTGCTACTTTGACCCAATTTTGTCATTTAAGATTTTAGGGGTGGATCACGCCACCGCTTGAGGGTCGGTGTTGCGATGTTGAAAATAGCCACTTGCAAACAAAATTTTGAACAAAATCACGAAAAGTGTCCTAAAATGCACCAGTTTCGTTTTTTAAGTGGACAGCTGTATTCTAAAATGCATACTTGTAAGGAGTGTTTATCAGATTGTATAAACAATAATAAAATTAATAATATATTTTGTTTTGACTCTACAAGTTATAAAAAATAGATAAGATTTATTTAGACAAAACTATAATTAAAATCAAATCTAGGCATCTAACAAGTCTTTTACACAAGAATATAAATATTTAAGGCCAAAATAAGGGACTAACACTTTTTTGTGATCAAAATAACAAACAATCTTATATTTTTCTTTTGGGTAGTAAATGTATTTGACATAGGACTTTGTGGAAACACTTATATCTCTGGAATATATATATATATATATATATATATATATATATATATATATATATATATATATATATATATATATATATATATATATATATATATATATATTCTGCAATATATGGATAACCTTTCTATTAAAATTTGGGTAGAAAATTAAAAGTGTGTTGCAAACAGCAATTCTCCTATAATATTCTGCAAGTGCTTGGTTTCCTTTTTGATAATTCTGTTAGATTTCTTATTTATTTTAAACCAAAAAAGATCTTTTGCATTTTCTCATGGCATACAGTGTTCTTAAAATAATAAATTGATTGAAATAAAATGATAAATTATTGGAAGACGTAACTCAAGATATGCGAAATGGACAGTGCATCAGCACACTACAGGCATTTGGTTTATGAATGGATGTAAGTTTTCCAGAAATTCATCAGGGAATGCTTAGAAAACAGTGAATGCTATGAAAAAATGCAAAACTTTTTTGCTCAAAATTAAACAAGTAGTCTTTCAGAACAATTGAAATTATATTTCAGCCTGTGGCACAGAAATTATTTTAAAAAATGGTAAGACTATGCCCAAATATTCTTCACTGGATTGGATAACTTATCATTGGGGGTACCAAATTGTAGATTCCATTTACCATTGATAGTGTGGGAAATTTAGAATTATACCAATTAGCTAATTCTGAAATATCTAAAAAAAAATTAAATTTTGTTAACACTGAACACCTGTCTCTCAAAAACTAAAGCTTTGAAGACATAAGTTCATCAAAACTTTTCTGTTTAAAATTACTTGAGGAACCACCACTGACATTTTCATATATCAAATCTGGACCAGCCTGTATATTATAAGTAAATCAACAGTATGTTTTAAAGTTATCTGGGATATTAAAAACTCGTTACTGATAACATCTGGCACTGGCAGTATACGATTCTTTAATTTATATATAGTGTGGTTTGATACATTTTGCAAACTGATCTACGGTTCAGGGATTTGAAAAGAAGCTGCAACGTTCACGGTGTCGTTTGTAACCTAAAACCACCTTCAAGAAAATAATTTGCCTAGGTTATGCTGTTGGAGTGTTAAAGTAGAGATGGTGATGGTCTTCGTGGAACGTTGCATTTAAACACCGTTATAATTATCTCCAGAGTTGACTTAAATGTCCAGAGATAGACTTGGTTGTCCCTATTAGACTAAAAAATTTACATGTATATAAATGAAGCGTCCAGGATCCTATTTAACCTGACATCTTGTTTCGTCACTTCGATGTCACACGCAGGCGCAGAGCCTGGCAGTGTTCCCATAACCACTCTACTATATCTACTGACCTTCACCGTAAGCTTTGAAGCAGGTAAACAAACCTGCTTGGATGTTGCTCAGGAGCGAGATTCCAATAGTACTGCCTTGAGTCAAACACTGGTGGATGTTGGGTCCAGATGAACTGAGAGAAATGCTGAAATCTCTACAGAGGTAAGATAACCCCTGAGATCGAAACAGGCAAGCGACTTCACCTAGATGCCAGAACATCTCAGCAACAGGTAAAAACACCTGTGGGGACCATGTCAAAGCAACTTTCAGCCCAAAAGGAGCTGGATTTGATGGGTAATATTCAATTAGGCATGAACCACAGCATACCTAAGGTAGCACTGAAGTGACCGAAATACACCACTCACTTTTGAACCTAACCTAACCAAACCTACTCCCAGGGCAATTTTTGTACTAATCACATTTTTTTCTCCATCCAGATTAATTTGCAGTATGCAAGTCCATAATAATTTGCTGGCTGATTTGCAGTAGTTACTGGGTTTGGGATTTTTCTTAAAGTGATGTTGTTATTGCTCAAAAAGACCAGTGTATTTATTTATGTATATATGTCTAGTCGTAATATAATCATTGTTTAATTAACATTATTTTCATTAAAGTCCTTTGATGTTTAACTAATGATATATAACGTTCACATTAAATGAAACAGAATGCAATATCAAACTACCGAGTATATGTACCAACCAAGTCTTCTTAGGAGTACACCGATACTGAAGGTAAGTTAGAGTATTACCATTCATTTTAAGAAACATAAAATTTGCCTGAGAGACCTCTAGATGTACCATTTAAAATTGTAAATATATTATTATATCTTTTGGCAGGTTCCAAAAGAAAGTTGAACTTGCAGGGAAAGAGCTCTTAAATTGTACGTCGCAATGGTTCCAGTTCTGCATTGTATAGTGTTAATTCCATAGGCAGTCTATTTTGCTACCAGTTTATAATTATTAGTATATTTATTAGTACATAATTTTAAAATGTGTTTGACAAATAAGCTTAATGCTTGTGCCTACAATAAACACAATTTTGATTTCGGACTTGTCTAAAGGAAATTGCCAAATCTTGCTACTGTCACACTTAATTTTCTAAAATATTCAATAACTTTGAACTCGCTTTCTGCCACTAACAGTTACAATTTTTCCTCTTAAACCAGAAAATTCTTCCAAAATACTGATATCAATTACAACACAAAAATTTTGACATTGTGATTTGACACCTAAAGACTAGACGAAAATAACTTCCTAATACACCCGCGAATTGTGAAAAGCGAATTGCAAAACTGACTTCTGTGGTCCATAATACGATATTATTTGTAATAAATCAATAGGGATAGGTTTCGCTAGGATTTCGCAATTCGTGAATGTCTTGGACCTATCTTAACAAGAAAAAAAAAATAGTAATCTACAATGAAAGGTGCGAACACTTCTAACAGAATCCAAAAAGCATCACCTTCTTAGGGCTATCGAGCGAGTAACCCTACCTAGACACCAAGATGGAAGAGGAGTGATGGATATTGGTAGAGTTAGACCAGCAGATATTGAACGTCCGTACATATTTCCACCAGCAGGCAGTTATTTCTGAACTACACTATGCCATATGCGAGGCAGATGCTTCAACACCGCTACAATTAAAAGAAAGTGAAATACACCATCAACTGATCAAGATAAATGGAAATCTTGGATGCAGAAGCCTTTCCATAGCCGACATCTCAAGGAGACCTCACAGGCACATGTCGACAAATTGGCATCGAACTACTGGTTGATGTCTGGACAGATGTTTTCAGAGTGGTCATACATGATCAGGTCATCACAACAAGAAACTACCTGAAGTATAGAGTTGGAGATAATTCGGTCCAAGATGACAAATGTAGATTTGGGTGTCAGTCATCAGAGACTATCCAGCACATCACTGGAGGATGTCGAGCGTTTGCTGCAACAGAGTATAAAGAGAGGCACCATGCAGTCACGAAATTACCTCATCAAGAACTGGCTCTGAAACTGGGACTTTTAAATCTAGTAAGCTGCCCTATTATAGATGCACTCCTGAGCCTGTTCCAGAGAACTCAGGATACAGGTTGTACTGGGATTGGACCATGCTCACAGACCAACGAGTTGCCAACAGGCTAGATATAATAATAGTGGATAAGTCCTCCAACCAAGTGACACTTATTGATGTGGCCATTCAGAATACTAATAATATAGAGATAAAGCTCAACGAGGAGATCATTAAACACAGAGACCTCGAGATACAAGTAAAGAGACAGTGGAAGGCAGATAGTGTCCGAGTGGTTCCAATAGTCATGGTGACTGGTGTTGCTCCTAAGAATCTTCGAGAGAACATTAAGAGACTGGGTCTTGGAGAGCATCTTTATAACGCCATGCAGAAGGCAGTAATGCTTACAATTGCCCACACTGTGCGCTGGGTCTTGGGGAGCTTACATACACATATTATATTCAATTTAAAACTGCCAACATGCTAAAAAATCAATTTCTGGCGCTGAATCTGCTCCATGAAATGTATAAATCTAATGATGTAGCATTATTTTGGTTGTCAGAATTTATCAATGCCTTCTAGAGATCGAACTTAAATGAACATATTTTACTTCCTAATGGCTGCTTACCAATATTAATGCCTCCTCTTTACCTTGCCTATTTATGAAAATATATAATAAGGGTAGTTATCAACTCACTTTCATGCTCTGTGGTGTGAGCACCCTCCTTTATGTAAATGTCTAATTTCATTTTATCTGGCATGGATCTTTCTATTTTAATTCTTATACAAAGCCCTATTAATGTTGCCAATGAGCAGTGAGGAACTGTGGGATTGAACTCGACCCTTACAACACTAACACTTCCAGGAGTTGGTTCTCTGACCTGAAAATCAATATGATCATTATTTATTAATACTAAACCTGGAAAACTCATAAAAGACATTAAAAATTACTAAACATTATACATTATTAACCTAGAGGCTGTACATACCACAAAGATAGCCCAGTAGAATTATCTCAGAAAATATTTGAATCTAAAATGGGAATCCAGACAGCTTAGTTAAATGTACACTATGGCAATAACTCCACCTTATTTTAAGCTTAGGCTATTAGTGAATAATACAACTTATTTGTTTAGAATTAAGTTTTCTTTCAAAATATGTAAAAATATACAGGCTATCTATAAAACATATATTAACTAATTTTAAAATCTCTCGGCAGATAGAATTATGTAACTTTGCCAATTTAACCAAACATCTAATAACTATAAAAGTTCGAGACGCAGCAAGTGCGTGAATTTTTAATAAATGCTTCAAATTTAAATAACTCAATTTTCTATAAACTTAGAAAGTTTAATTTTGGTATGTAGTAAGGTCTTTCCCAACGCAAGATATCCACCAAATTTCTTTAAAATAACTTTGTAATTTTCGGAGAAAAAATTTTGTTCGAAAGAAAATTCAAAATTTAAATAACTCAATTTTCTATAAACTTAGAAAGCTGAATTTTTGTACGTAGTAAGGCCTCTCCCAAGGCAACATATCCGTTAAATTTCATTTAAACAGCTTTGTAATTTTCCGAGAAAAAATTTTTTTTCGAAAAAAAAAAACTCAAAATTTTCCCGAAAAACCCTGTCCGATTTTCCTGGCTAACGAACTCATCCAAGCAATTAACAAAAGAAAGGCACTTGACGAGTTTCATTGAAAACGGTTAATTATTTTTTGAGTTATCAGATGGATACATGTGTGTATATATATATATATATATATATATATATATATATATATATATATATATATATATATATATATATATATATATATATATATATATATATATATATATATACATATAAACATATAAACATATAAAAATTGAAACTGACCCGGAATATGAGTTCTAGAGGTCGTAGTTCGATACCTCTCTATTAGTTAATTTTTTTCAAGAAAAATTCACTAAAAACAAAAAGGTTAGGAATATAGTGTACACTTTATTTTGAACAAACTAATATTACATTACATGATCCCACATAAAATCCTAATATTGTAACTGCTTATAATACATAACAAGCCTAATATGTGTAAAACTGAAAACAGAAGCTATGAATGAATTTTACCAAGAATAACTGCAGATGGTGAAGATAATAAGATAAAATCCTTTTTTTTTCTCGGTAAATTTGCAGATTGGCTCCCGAACGCTTTTCAAAAAACTGTTTTCAGAAACATGACCTCCCCACCTTCCCCTGGATGCACAAACCACAAGAAAAATTTCTTGTTCACACCCCCCAAGGAAGTTACAGGACCAGGAGTGAATAGGGGTGCAGGGCGGGGTAGGTAGTAAAAAGGAAATATGACCAGAAAATGCAAAGAAAACGGGCTTGAAAGCTGTCTTTTTCACATCTTGAAGCTATATCCCCCTTAAACCCTGCTTACTGTGCTGTGCAGGCCCCTATACCCGCAGGTGCCGTAACATCCTTGGTGGGTATGAACAAGACATTTTTCTTGTGGTTTATGCAACGAGGGTGGTTGTATGCACGCGAGAGAGGAAGGGAAATCCCCACGACGAAGACCTAACACCCACATGTCCAATATGAACGGGGGGTGCTTCGTCGTAGGCCTTTTCCTTCCCCCCTTGTGTGCATACAACCAGCCTTGTTGCATAAACCACAAGAAAAATTTCCTGTTCATACCCCCCAAGTAAGTTACGGGACCTGGGGCGAATAAGGGTGCTGTGCAGGGTAGGCAGGGTTTAATGGGGATATGGCTTCAAATAGACAGCTTTCAAGCAGTTTTATTTCCACATTCTGCTCATATTTCCTTTTTACTACCTACCCTGCCCAGCACACCTAGGCCCGTAACTTCCTTGGGGGGTGTGAACAAGAAAATTTTCTTGTGGTTTGTGCATTCAGGGGGAGTCCTAGTAATGTTTCTGAAAACAATTTTTTGAAAAGCGTTCGGGAGCTAATCTGAAAATTTACCTTTTTTTCTATTATTGGAAGGTTTACTAATCCATGGGTACCTATTATATTGTCATCTCATAATCCACAAATTATTTATTCTAGCTAACTTATAATAATTACCACCAATTATATTTATTAAATTAACATTTATGCATGATAAATATTTCAATTAATAAAATATAAATAAACATACTTGTATTCCATCTTCATAAACAACTAACAATTCTTCTAGTGTATTAGGCTTCTCAGGGTCCTTTATAGTTCTTACCAAATCTACAAAAAGTCTGAGTAAACAAAATTTTCCGGCGAACAGTTATTAACAATAGTTACCATATATTGTTTCTTTCAGTTCTTTGGCATCCTTCTCGCTAAATATTTCGCTAGAAGATTCAGTTGGACTTTGTGCGCCTGAAAATTTTTTACGTAAAAAAGAAAGGAACATTATTAATACCTTCGAAAGGAAACAAATTAGTTGCACTACAAAATAAAAAATATAGGTTATGTCACCTGAACTAACCTTCAAACATTTTGCATTTTGTTTTTTGTGCGCCTACTAATCACGCTAGTAATTTTACCAGTCCGGTTATCAGTGATTGTTTTTTAGTTGTTAAATATTATTATTGCTGCTACGGCGAACAGGTAATATTATATTAATTGCACTTAAATTTGAATTTAATATTCTTCATATAATACAATGATAAGCAGGATTTATTTACAAATACAAAGTAACCTTTCTAATCGGCATGGAAAATCAGGTGATCGGAAATTGCTATATCCAATATTTACATAACAATGCCAATAGACATATTTTTCTAATTTCTAATTGCTTATCAGCTATCACCTTATCTATTACCTAATTAGTAAATAAAATTTGTTATTTTGAAAGTACCATTTTTTTTAAATTAGTGTACTTTTCACAAAGGGAATTACTTGGCTAGGCAAAAGTAAATATACAAGATAATTATTAATTGAGTTGTATGTGGTTTTTACTTATTTGTTGGTTCCTTTATATCCCTTAAAATAAATTAAGAAAAAGTAAAACAGTAGTATAATAATTTAAATAATTATAATTTTGATGTATCCTATAATTTTTAGATTTAGGTTTTGTATGACGTTGACATCATGACGTCAGCCGTCAGCCATAGCCATGCTATATGCTATTAGCCATTTCAGAATGTGAAGTGAACCTGAACATTTTTTATTGATTTAGATTAGAATAGTAGAATATATAAAATGCAGGGTTGCCAGGCTGACACTAAAACTATGTAGTAGTGATTAGTGATTAACACCATGTGTTAGGTTAATTAAATTTAATTAATATAATATATTTTTATTTAAAATCTTCTTTTGTTGGAGCTTTTGTATGTAATTTCAGTTTCGTTGTATCTTATATGGACAACACGCTTGTTAAAACATTTTTGACATTTACAATAACAAATGAATGGTCACCAAATGCATGATACTTTTCGCCAGTAATTTACGTAAAATAATTATTAAGACTGTGAACTTTGTCATAGCGGTTAAAACTTTCCCTGGCGAAAAACATTCTTTGAGATTAAACATCAATTCGCCTTTAATTTCACTCCAGTGGCCATTATTAAGTGAACTCCATTTATAAAAAAACTCTGGACGCAGCGAGTGCGTTATGGTAGTGAATTTTCATTAAAATGTTTTTATTGCAAATATGTGTGTTTTCTTTTTATTTAAGAAAGCAGGCATCAATTTTGGTTACCAGTATAACCTATATAGTAAAAACAATGTGCCATGTTTCACAAAAATAACTTTATTGTGTGAAAATGTACAAAAATTTCCAAAAGTAAACTTAAAGTGTTCCCGGAAAAACTTGTTTCTTGGTCAACCTTATAGGTTAATAGCAAATTGGGTTATTCAAATATGAAGCATTTGATCAAAATTCGCTACCATAACGCACTTGCTGCATCCAGAATTTCTTTTCTTACAAACATGCATTATATTTCGATGGAAAATGCAAAAATGCAATAACATAAGGCGTGTTTGATTAAAAAAAAAAGAACATTTATATCACCAACGACTTATGGGCCAACCTGTGATTGTATAAATATTTTTTTAAGATGTAGCTCAAGACATCCTATAATTAATATATACAAATTTTTTTCATATCTTGTATAATAACGGATATATTGAGCTTTATTGATTTTTTACGAAAATTCGACAACAATTATGTACCATTAAACGATAAACTCTATAGCTAAGACTACTGTCAAGCATCAGATAAAGGGTCTATTTGAAATGAATTTTCTGGACAATGACGGTTGAAACTAAGACTTCGGGGTTTGTAAAACATCCTTCTTAAGACATTTGATATCCATAGCCCGTATTGGATTCAAGTTATTTGCCTAAATGTTGCCGATTTTGACGTTTTAAATCGCAACTTTGACGTTTTAAGGAAAACCCCAATTTATTTTTCTTTAAATGCCTATAACTTTTTTCTCTTTTAACCTACATAGCTAAATTTTGGTAGGTAGCTTACCTATAAGGATATAAACCAGAGTACCAAATTCGGTTGCCCTTATTTTGTTAATTCCGGAGATATAATTTTTTTTCGAAAGAAAACACAAAATTTTCCGGGAAAACCTAGGCAGATTTTCCTGGCTAACGAACTTATCCGAGCCATTTGCAAAAGGAATTTATTCACCAAATTTAATCAAAATCGGCTGATTATTTTTTTAGTTATCGGTGTGATACATATATATATATATATATATATATATATATATATATATATATATATATATATATATATATATATATATATATATATATATATCATTATATATATATATATATATATATATATATATATATATATATATATATATATATAAACATATAAAAATTGAAACTGACCCCGGATATGTGTTCGGGGGGGCCAATTAGCGCTCATTTGAAGAATTTTTTAAAGAAAATTCACTAAGAGGTTGAGAGTAAAGGTGTGCCATATTGTGAAATGAATGAAATTCACATGTTGCAGGCGGCACAAATAAGTATGAAGTTACATACAGGGTGGGGTATTTTGAATACCAACACCATAGGCATTTCGAAAATGTAAAAGATACAACGTTGGATGAATAAGGCAAAAGGTACACAGTTATAAAGGCATACAAAAAGTCGTTTCAGATTTGAAAACAAAATAAAAAGTCTGGATGCCGCAAGTGCATTATAGTAGTGAATTTTCATTATATTATATACATATATTTCATTATATATATATATATATATATATATATATATATATATATATATATATATATATATATATATATATATATATATATATATATATATATATATATATATGTATATATATTATATGAAATATATATATATATATATATATATATATATATATATATATATATATATATATATATATATTTTTAATGAAAGCAGGCATCAAATTTGGTTACCAGTATAGCCCATATAGTAGAAACAGTTACCGTTTTTTGTTAAAGTAACTTTCTTGTTTAAAAAAGTAAAAAAATTCCGAAAATGAACTTAAAATGTTCCCGAAGAAACTGGTCTGATTTTTGTGGCCTACGAATCTCTTCAAGCTATTTACTCACCTACCAAGATGTAATTATTCACAAAAAAAGTTCGGGACGCAACAAGTGCGTTATGGTAGCGAACTTTCATTAAGAGCCTCTTTTTTTCTACAAACATGCATTATAATTCGATTAAAATGCAAAAGTCAAATCATTTAAGGGGTTTTCGAAAAAAATAAATATTTCTATCAACAACGACTTATGGGCCAACCTGTGATCGTCAAAATAATTTCAGAAGATGCGGCTCAAGATACCCGACAATTAAGGTCTATGTATCTCGTTTCTCATATCTTGTACAATAACGGATATATTGAGCTTTACCGTAGAAATGCGTCAGCGTCATAAAAACTGTAGCTTACCACGGATTTGCGTTCTAGGGAGCCTAGTTCGCGCTCATTTGAAGAAATATTTTCCAAATTAAAAAGTCGTAGTCTCCTCATTAGCGAATTTTGTCGACGAAAATTCGCTAAAAATAATTACAGGCTATTAAACCATAAACTCTATAACTAAAACTACTGCCAAAGCATTTGAGAAAGAGTCTATTTGAAATGAATTTTCGAGAAATATTTTAGTAAAATGAAGGGCAATGACAGGCGAATCTGAAACTTAAGGGTTTGTAAAACACTCTACTTGCAACATTTTCTCCACATAACCCGTATTCCTCTCAGGTTTTTTGCCTAATGTGGCCAGTTTTGAAATAAAATTTTCTGCTTTATCCAATAAAGCTAATGGGAACACCAGTCAGCTTCCGGTTTAACCGGAAGTCATTCAAATTTGTTTTTTCAAATGGAACACTCTGTATATTGTTACATATTTAAATACAGCGTTTCCTCCCAAATACACTCATACCAAGTTTCGTGGGTTCACCTTAGACAACAACGGAGATATTTGAAAAAACCTTTCACAAAGGAAATAAAAGAAAAATAGTAATCTATGCAAAAGAACTCAAAACAAGAACTGTATTAAACATTATTAACAAAAAAACATTAATAACAAAGCTATAAATATTGTTCGAAATGCAAACCGTTTTTATTAATGCACGTTTGATACTTTGTTAGTACACCTCGGGCTGCATTCAAAACCATTTGTGGACTAAGATTTTCGCAAGCGTTTCCTATTCTTGTTTTCAAGATGTCCACATTTTACGGAATTGTGGTAAAAACTATTTTTTATAAAAGCCCAAAAAAATCCAAAGGCGTAAGGTCAGGTGACCTCGCAGGCCATCGAATTGACCCTTTAGTACCCATCAAATTTCCTTGGAACTGCTCGTTTAGGTATTTAACATTAATAGCAGCGTTATGCGCAGGTGCACCGTCTTGTTGAAAAATAATGCTGCATAACTGAGCCAGAGGGAATTCCTCCAATCTAATTTTCCATTAACTTCAAAAGCAGGCCATTATATCTATCTGCGTTAAGTTGACCGTCAATGAAAATAGGACCGATAATCTTATTGCCAAGAATACCGCACCAAACATTCACTTTAAAATGTATTTGTACATTTCTTTCAATTGCGTTTCTAGGATTTTCGGAGGCCCAATGAAAGTGATGATTTTGGTTGAAGATTCCGTTGTTCGAAAAAGCACATTCATCGGTCCATGAGATTGTTGTATAAAACAAAGGATTCTGTTGTTGTCTTTGTAAGAAATAGTTGCAGAATTCCAGTCTTCTAGGACTATCTTGCTCTTGCAATTGTTGAAGTGGGGAATCTTTATAGGCACTTTTATGATGTTTTTTGAGAATAAGATGAATAGTGGTCGCTGTTATACCAGTATTAATCGAAATTTCTCTCACCGAAGTTCTAGGATTTTCTTCTAGACACAATAATATATTCAGTTCAAAGTCGGATTTATTTATTTCATATTGGCGCTTTGCCTTGACGGAGGATCCAGTTCGCCTTAAACTCTATTCAAGTTTGCTAAATATTCTTCTGTTGGGAAGTCGCCTTGCACCAAATTGATCTCTATACAAACGCAACGCTTGATAGCTATTTCTTCCCGATCGTAAATACACATTATACATGTCAATTATATCCTCCAAGGTAAACATATTTCATTTACATAAAAAATACTATAGTTTTAACAATCATAAAACAATCACATTCATCAATAATAACGTGCACACAATTATATATTGGAACTGTCAAATTTAAATCGTATAAATATGTTTGTTGTTTAATTTGCATAGGCGCCTATATCTAGAAATGTTTTTTCAAATATTTCCGTTGTTGTCTAAGATGAACCCATGAAACTTGGTATGAGTGTATTTGGGATGAAACGCTGTATTTAAATATGTAACAATATACAGGATGTTCTATTTGAAATAACCAAGTTAGGATGACTTCCGGTTAAACCGGAAGTTGACTGGTGTTTTTATTAGCTTTATTGGGTAGAGCAGAAAATCTTATTTCTACTCGATGCCACAAAAATGTCCAGAGATATGGGAGCAGGCCGTTTTTTCGGAACAGACGGTATATATATATATATATATATATATATATATATATATATATATATATATATATATATATATATATATATATATATACCGGGGCGTTTCTATTTAAAATGGGCCACAATATATATATATATATATATATATATATATATATATATATATATATATATATATATATATATATATATATATATATATATATATATATTGTGGCCCATTTTAAATAGAAACGTCCCTGTAACGTTTGTGTTTATTATTCCATTTTGATGAACAAAACATAAAAAGATATAAGATGAAATGGGAAAGGGGTTTAGGGCCATTTTAGGGGAAAATAAGTATGCCACTGCATTTGGCATCCTTCAAAATAGATATACGCCAAATTTCATCAAAGAAGAAGCATTATTAATCATTTCAGAGAGGTTTATTTGTGTGGCCCTTCTCATATGGAAACACCCCTGTAACTTGTATTTATAACGCGTTTTTTTAAAGAGTTCTCAAAAGATAGAAAATGAAGAAGTCTATAGATCCTGTGTAAATTGTTTCCTATGCTATTCGATCACAGCCTACTAAAACTATCTTTTTATGTCAAAATTTTAAAAAACGTTCATGAAAAAAATAACCAATTGAATATTACATCCAACGGTTAAGTTTTCTTGGCGCAAAAACGTCAAGAAATATCAGAAAAAATATTTTGAAAATTTGATAATTTTTCGTCTTCAAGCGTCAAAGTTGCGATTTGAAACGTCAAAATTTGCAATTTTCAGACAACGATATTTGGAACAAATACGGATTTTGTAGAAGATATGTCGTAAGAAGTGTTTTACAAAGCTTCAACCATCATTGTCCTTCATTTTACTAAAATATTTTCAGAAAATGCATTACAAATAGACCCTCTTTCTGATGCTTCGGCAGTAGTTTCAGTAGAGTTTATGGTTTAAAATTCGTTAATGAGAAGACAGCGACTTATGAATTTTAAAAAGATTTCTTCAAATGAGCGCGAACTAGAACCCCCAAAAACCCATATACGGGGTAAGTTTCAGTTTTTGTCTGTTTATACATATACAGGCTGACGCTTTTCTACGACAAAGTTCAATATATCCGTTATTATACAATATATGACAAAAAAAGTATATACGTTAATTATAGGGTATCTCGAGCTGCATCTTATAAACTTATTTTAACAATCACAGGGTGGCCCATCAGTCGTTGGTGATTGGTTTTTTAATAAAACACCCCCTTATTTTATTGAATTTTTGTGTTTTCCAGCGAATTATAATGTATGTTTGTAAAAAAAAAAATTATATCGTTCATCGTTTTTGAGTTATTTCAATTGTTTTGCAACTTTTCACGTTTTTGGCACGTGATTTGGTGAAAATTGACACTTTTTTCGTTAAAACTCTAGTAATATAACGTTTTAGGATATATTTATGAGAAAACTTTTAATTTCATGAAAAATCTCGTATCCTGTGCTGAAATGATATGAGGGATTGAATATGTGTTAGGGAGGGGGCGGGTGTTCATATTGTTGACAAAAAATTTTTTCCTAAAACGGCGTAAAAAGTCTCAAAACATATAGAAAACTTGATTTTGGAACGATTTTTTTTTTCGGTCGGTCTGTCGGCATATACGTCTGGCTCTTAATAGGCGCAATAACTTTCGGTCTAATTGAGATATTATCTTCAAATTTGGTATCCAGTTATTACCCGACGAAGGAACGCTTCGAATTGTTTTTGGGCAACATCGCATCAGGAGGTAGGGAATAAATGAGGGGTGATTTCGTGAAAATTGTCATTGTTTCAATAAAACTCGAGTAACGTTTCAAAAGTTGATGGGTACAGGAGTACAAATATTTTCTTTGTGATCAAGTCATGGGTCCTAAATTAAATCCATGGGAATGTCTTTCTGAAGAGAATACATTATCACAGCCATGTGGAAGTTATGATTCAATTTGCAGCACTTTTTTATTGAAGAAATTACTGTAAATTGTTCCAAATTGTCCTAAAATCACAAGTTTCGTTGAAATGAACAAATATTCAAAATTTTATTTAAAAAGATGTAGTTCTAATTTGTCTTTTTATTTAAAGAGTGCTGTAGTAATTATATTCGAAATAAAATATGTGATGCCAAATTGGTGACAATTAATTTCTTGCTTTATGCGTGTTTATTTTTCTGTTTGTGATGATGCTTGAATTCCCGCAAAAGTGGAAATAGTAAGGTTAATCGGCGATAATGTCAGGCCAGCAAGGAAAGCTGCTAGGTAATTAAATAATTGGATTCCAGACCGGCCAACACTAAATTATGCATTCAATAGACTAGGCGGTGTGCAACAAACATGAAAACCTTGCGAAAACTCAAGTCGGTGAAGTAGAAGTTCTCCAGATTAAGAGAAAATCCAAAGTTTAGCTGAAGGAGAATGTGTGCAATTTCAAAATTTACCCAAAAGTAAAGTTTTCCGATGCTTATGTCGAAATAAACGTGTGTCTTCTTGGACACAGAAGGAGATGCGAAGCTAACCGGCTGTGCTCAAGTTAAAACATACTATATATATATATATATATATATATATATATATATATATATATATATATATATATATATATATATATATATATATATATATATATATATATATATATATATACAGGGTGATTCATAAGTGGTGACCAAAAATGAAACCCCATGTTCTTTGAACAATTTTAGAGAGGGTATTATAAAAAATTTTCCTATAATGCTTCATTAAAAAGATACAGGGTGTTGAAGTTGAATTTCAAAAAATAAAATTTCCCAATTTTTTGAAAAGTAGCACATATATTTTGCTGAAACTTCGCATGTGTAGGCTGTTATGGAAGGCGCGTATTCTACCATAACAATTTAATCGGCTAATCCAGCAGGGGCGCGCGTACCCACATGTCATTGGTTATCCCTCAAGAAAAAAACGGGTAAGTCAATGATATATTTTTTTTATTTTTCATTTTTTGAATCTTGCTTTCATTCGTGAACAAAATGACTCTCTTGATAATTTTCTGTACGACGCTTATTTTACGAGTAAGCAATGAATCAGGTAAGTGTTTTAGAGCACAGTTCATGATTTTTAACCAGTCGTTGTTTGGTAGAAAATCGCAATGATACACTTTTCTGCCTCCATTGGCCTGAATACACGCACGACATCTTTTAATATGGAAAATTTAATGTTTTGATAATTTTTTGTACGACGATTATCTTTGTTGTATTTTAGTAAATAGTAGTCTGGTTTGCCAAAGTTGTCATTAAGTGTCACTTGACGTTTAGGTTAACAAGTTATTATTTTGAATAGGTGTAAGTGGTAAGTTTTATAAAATTGCAAAATTTTCTACTCTTTTACTTCTTATAATGGAGTACAGCTCAGAAGAGTATGCAGATATAATTTTTATCTACGGATATGCTGATGGAAATGCTCTGGCTGCTTGTCGGGAATATCAACGTAGGTTTCCCACTCGCCGTCAATCTACACCAAGGGTTTTTTCTCGATCGTTTTCAAGACTTCGGCAGTGCGGTATTGGACAACGTCCTGACGCTAGAGCTAATGGTAGAAGACAACATCAACTTGAAGACGAAGAGAGAGTGGTGGATGCAGTGATGGATCAACCTTCTACAAGTGCTCGGAGGATTGCCACGCAGTTACAATATTCTCAAAGCTTTGCTTGGAGAACTTTACATCGAGAAGCCTTACATCCATATCATCGACAGATTCATTGCGTTCTACCTGGAGATAATGTGCATCGACGAGTCTTTTGTGAATGGATGTTGGAAATGAACAATCAAAATATCTTATTCCCTAATCTAATGTTCTGGTCTAACGAATCAACATTTATAAGAAATGGTATTTATAATTCTCATAATGAGCATGTCTGGTCATTGGAAAATCCACATGCAACAAGGACTCGCACATTTCAACATAGTTTTTCCATCAATTTACGGTGTGGTATTTTTAACGGCTCACTGTTCATGGAAATCCTGCCACAACGTTTAAATGGATCTTCGTACTTAGCGCTCCTAGAAAACCGTGTAGAAAATATTCTAGATGACATTCCACTAGCAACAAGAGGTATAATGTGGTACCAGCATGACCGTGCACCAGCGCATCATAGTCGAAACAACAATGAATCCTCAAGACATTAAATTTTCCATATTAAAAAGATGTCGTGCGTGTATTCAGGCCAATGGAGGCATTTTTGAACATTTATTGTAATAAATAAATTACTATAAGCCTGATAAAAGTGTATCATTGCGATTTTCTACCAAACAACGACTGGTTAAAAATCATGAACTGTGCTCTAAAACACTTACCTGATTCCTTGCTTACTCGTAAAATAAGCGTCGTACAGAAAATTATCAAGAGAGTTATTTTGTTCACGAATGAAAGTAAGATTCAAAAAATGAAAAATAAAAAAATATCATTGGCTTACCCGTTTTTTTCTTGAGGGATAACCAATGACATGTGGGTACGCGCGCCACTGCCGGATTAGCCGATTTAATTGTTATGGTAGAATACGCTCCTCACATAGCAGCCTACACATGCGAAGTTTCAGCAAAATATATGTGCTACTTGTTAAAAAATTGGGAAATTTTATTTTTTGAAATTCAACTTCATCACCCTGTATCTTTTTAATGAAGCATTATAGGAAAATTTTTTATAGGACATACCCTCTCTAAAATTGTTCAAAGAACATGGGGTTTAATTTTTGGTCACCATTTATAAATCACCCTGTGTGTATATATATATATATATATATATATATATATATATATATATATATATATATATATATATATATATATATATATATATATATATATATATATATATATTGACTGAGCATATGCATGTGGTTTAACCACCTACTTCTATAATGCGTTTACTGTTTATTATCTTTGTTTATTAAGACCCAGTGATTTAGATATTTAATTTAGGACAATTGATGTGAAGCTGAAATAAGACTTAAGTTTCGCTAGTTTTTTCTTTCGTTTAGATTGGGTTATTGATTAGTACATTATAATAATTAATAATAAGTGTTTGCAGTGGTGAGAGTTTCTAACTTTATCCTATGTCATACATAACTGGTTTATATAAACTGTGTATTCGTATAATAAATAAATAAGTCGTACTTTTGGAGTGTTGTAATGTATGGGGCGGAAAGTTGTACTTTAAATATGACATGAAAATATAAGCTGTTAAATGCGGAGGTGGAGAAATATGACAAGGATGAAATATATCAGTATAATTACTAATGAAGGGGTGATAGAATAAATATCCTTACTAAAAGACATTGAGAGAAGGAAATCAAAATTTGTTAGACCAATTTTGAAATATAATTAACTTCCTAAGAGTAGTCCAATTTAATTTTATAAAACTCAAACTTAAAACTACCCAAATGGTGATAAATAAACGTAATTATTTAATGTCACAAAACAAATAAATCCATATTCAACTGCTGACTTGCAACGTAAACGTGTTTCTATTATGGTGAATCAAAGCCAGAGAATAGCGTAAGCCGGTTTTGTTTCCAATATTTATTTCATTCTTTTGATCTCATATCTCATGAGACTTATTTATGAATGAAAATGAGATAAATTTTGTCAATGCATCAAATTTTTACTGCGCCATCTTTTATAAAATAGCTAAAGTGCTAAGTGGTGGCGACACGCCCTAATTTCAACAGACATATTGACTAAACAATTAACTAATG
The DNA here is from genome assembly GCA_964006375.1 of Tillus elongatus. Lineage (NCBI taxonomy): Eukaryota > Metazoa > Arthropoda > Insecta > Coleoptera > Cleridae > Tillus > Tillus elongatus. The sequence goes on from OZ023264.1 coordinate 110,828,296, forward strand.
TCATATATTATATTTCAGTTTGATTTTCGTTTTTATTTGGAATCCAAAAGACCTGAAATTTAAGAAACGTATTGTTGGATATCTATTCTAGGGAATGAGTGATTTTGAGCAGATTCTGCGACAAAAAATTTGTAAAATCATGGTTTGGCAAAAAACGTTGTATTTTCTTTACAAAAAGCGATATATCCTTAAAAACTACTTTATTGCCTTCCTTAAACATTGATCTTTCTATTCTATACTATATTTTTAGTCTAAAGATTTAATTGAGACAGTTAATCAAGCTACAAATATAGTGTATTTTAAACATTTTATCGAACCCCCCTCTTAAGAGAAATATAGTGTATTTTAAACATTTTATTGACCCACCCTCCCCCCCGTAAGAGGTTATAAGATGCGATGAAACGTTAAACTACTTTATTGCCTTCCTTAAACATTGATCTTTCTATTATATACTATATTTTTAGTCTAAAGCTTTAATTGAGACAGTTAATCAAGCTACAAATATAGTGTATTTTAAACATTTTATTGAACCCCCCTCTTAAGAGCAGGATTCAAAGTGGTAGTTGTAGAAATCTCCGTGTGGGGGGCTACTGTATCAATACTTGAATATTTTTAAGTTATTAGCATTGCTCAGAACCATGAGAAATAACGTGTTTATTCAATAGGCATTAACTCCAATCGCCTAGTAACAAAGATTTATGAATGAAAGAGGAATTGACATTGTGTGTATCCTAGGTTGCTAGGTGACGCATAAATTACTTAGCAACGTGATCCGTAACTTAGTAACCTATATTCCTTTGTTAATTTACAAAGATCCATATTATAATATCACTGCATAAACTCATTTTAATTCTACACCGCGAACAAGAAATTTGACATCCCTTCCTTCAAATCTGACAGTAAGCGGAACCAATCAAATACGACGAAACATGTGGCGCGAGTTTCAACCTTCTCATAATAAAGTTCGAAGAGAGGAAGCAAAGTTTACTGTTTATAACTCTGAGCGATTCCATAATGTTTAGTATCCTGTAACTAATAAGTAGGTATTTTGTTATTATTAAGGCGTCAAATTAATAAATTAGAAAAAAACTAAAACAATGTTATAAACATTACATTTCCCTATTCTAGTTTATAATCAGATGGATTAAATGCAAGCAATACCCTTATGTAGTATGTAGACATCAGTTTTAAACGAGGTTGTACTCTAGTTTTTGATAGAATATGCGTTTCATTTTATATTTGACGAAGACATAATTAATATATATTGTAATAGGTATCTTTTTTATTTTATTTCTTTTTATTGCATCTAGAATTTTAAACGTTTTCCAATGATATTTGTTCCAAAACGTGTTAACGTTTTGGCGCGTATGCAGTCGATACTTTAGAGTCAGATGATTATAAAACCAACCTGATTGGTATAACTACTCTAACATTATTTTTAGCTGTTTGTTTTTAATTTTTGACACGAAAATACATTCGTTATTAGTTTTTTGCAAATATTTATAGACAATCCTGTATATACACTCTTGTTTCATTTATTTTTTAAACGCATTTATTTTTAAATTGGCGGTCATCTAAAATCAAAGAAATTTTTCTTGGCTTATTATAGTTAGGTGATTAAATGACTTGATTTCTGCATTTCACTCATTCCGATCTTCATAAGCAATATAGCCCATTTGTCGAAATGTCGAGATATCAATAATTTCAATAAGTTTTAAGCGGGTCCGCCACAGAACCTACACTATTTCACACATTCAAAACGGGAATATATATATATATATATATATATATATATATATATATATATATATATATATATATATATATATATATATATATATATATAAGGGTGAACCATTTATATTTCGTAGAAAAAATTGACTAATGAGGAGATCCCGACTTTTGAATTTTGAAAAACATTTTGCAAATGAGCGCGAACTAGGACCCCTATAACCCATATCCGGTGTCAGTTTCAATTTTTATATGTTTATATATATATATATATATATATATATATATATATATATATATATATATATATATATATATATATATATATATATATATATATATATATATCACACCGATAACTCAAAAAATAATTGCCCGATTTTGATAAAATTTGGCATGTACCTTCCTTTTGTAAGTGGCTTGGATAAGTTCGTTAGTCAGGAAAATCGGACGAAGTTTTCCGGGAAAATTTTGAGTTTTCATTCGAAAAAAAATTTTATCTCAAAAAATAAAAATCTCGGGACGCAGCAAGTGCGTTATGGTAGTGAATTTTCATAAAACTATTTTTAATAGCAATAATGTGTGTTTTTTTAAGAAAGCAGGCATCAAATTTGGTTACCAGTATAATCTATATAGTAAAAACAATGTGCCATGTTTCATCAAAATAACTTTATTGTTTGAAAATGTAAAAAAATTTCCAAAAGTAAACTTAAAGTGTTCCTGAAAAAACTCGTTTTTTGGTCAACCTTATAGGTTAATAGCAAATTGAGCTATTCAAATATTAAGCATTTGATCAAAATTCGCTACCATAACGCACTTACTGCGTCCAGAATTTTGTGTTCTTACAAACATGCATTATATTTCGATGGAAAATGCAAAAACGCAATAACATAAGGCGTGTTTGATTAAAAAAAAGAAAATTTGTATCACCAACGACTTATGGGCCACCCTGTGATTGTAGAATTAATTTTTTAAGATGTAGTTTAAGACACCCTATAATTAATATATACAATTTTTTTTCATATCTGGTATAATAACAGATAATTCGACAAAAATTATATACCATTAAACCATAAACTTTATAGTTAAGACTACTGCCAAGCATCAGAAAAAGGGTCTATTTAAAATGAATTTTCTGGAAACATTTTATTAAAATGAAGGACAATGACAGTTGAAACTAAGACTTCAGGGTTTTGAAAACGTTCTTCTTGAGACATTTTATTTCCATAGCCCGTATTAGATTCAAGTTCTTTACCTAAATGTTGCCAATTTTGACGTTTAAATCGCAACTTTGACGTTTTGTGAAAAACCCCAATTTATTTTTGTTTAAATGCCTATAACTTTTTTGTCTTTCGACCTACAGAGCTAAGTAACTTGCCTATAATGATATAAACCCGCGTATAAAATTTGGTTGCCCTTACTTTGTTAATTTTGGAGATATAAATTTTTTTAGAAAGAAAACACAAAATTTTCTGGGAAAACCTAATCTGATTTTCCTGGATAACGAACATATCCAAGCCACTTGCAAAAGGAAGGCACCAAAAATAAAATAGCGATTTTGACGTTTTGAGGAGAACCCAAATTTATTTTTCTTTGAATGCCTGTAACTTTTTTGTCATTTAACTTACGAAGCTAAATTTTGGTATGTAACTTGCCTCTAATGATATAAACCCGCGTATGAAATTTGGTTGCCCTTACTTTGTTAATTTTGGAGATATAAATTTTTTTCGATTTTTTTCGAAAGAAAACACAAAATTTTCCGGGAAAACCTCGGCGGATTTTCCTGGCTAACGAACTTATCCAAGCGACTCGCGAAGGGAAGGTATATGCCAAATTTTATCAAAATCGGTCCATTATTTTTTAAGTTATAGGTGTGACACATAAATATATATATATATATATATATATATATATATATATATATATATATATATATATATATATATATATATATATATATATATATATATATATATATATATATATATAAACATATAAAGTATGAAACTGACCTCGGATTTGGGTTCCGGGGCTCCTAAATAGCACTCATTTGAAGAAATTTTTTCAAAATTCGAAAGTCGAGATCTCCTCATTAGTGAATTTTTTTTAAAGAAAATTCACTAAAAAAGCTATGATAACCAAATTTGGTAGGTAGGTTACGATATAAAAAGTAAACTATACACAAAAACGTAGATTTCTATGTTGCAAGAAAAAAAAAGTTATAAAAAAATATTTGGTGCCAGATCATTTCTATGAAAATTCACTACCATAATGCACTTGCTGCGTCTTTGAGTTTTTAAGTAGTCGCTTTTGCTTTTTCACTATAGTTTTTTATTTTTTAACAAAATTTGTTTGTGTAGCTTATATAGATTCAGGATAGAGCCCATTGATACTGTCTCGAGGAATAGCTAGCGGTATCAAAAATATTTCAAATCATAAGAATTTTTTTTTAAAATACATGTTTTTCTGCTTTTCGGTTTTCTTCTACGTTTTTTTGTCAGTCCAGGGTTAGGTATGGGTTAGGTAAGGATCTGGGTCAGGTCAGGATCCGGATCAGGTCAGGTCAGGTTAGGTCGTTCAGGTCTGCTTCGTAGAGTGTTTAGTGCATAAACATGAAAAATGGTGTCGCTTCAACCCCCAAAAAGCTGCGGGGAACTAGGATATACGTGGTGCAGGGGAAAAACATGTTTAGGAGAAAGTGTTGATACAAAAAGTGAAAAGGCTGCTTATAGAGGTCGAACTAAGTTGTTTTCACTGATTTTTCCTTTATATTTCCTTCTCCGCCGGCATCCCTATTCACTCCGGGTCTCGTAACTTTTGGAGGGGTTGATTCCACAACATATCTCTTGTTGCTTATGCACACATTGACTCTTTTAAGCATGTTTAGTGAAAGATTCTTCAAAAATCACGTATGCCGATCATCTGCATAATTACCGTTAAATATCTTTTACTTGCACAAAAGAAAGAAATTAGTTTTTATGAACTATATTAATTACTCCATCCATACGCACCAGCAAGATTAATCATTTTTTAAATATAAAAAAAGCAAAGGTCAAACCGCCTAAGTCGCGTAAGCAAAAAAAGTCTGAACGCAGCAAGTGCGTTATGGTAATCAATTTTCATTAAATGCTTCAAATTTGAATAACCCAATTTTCTATAAACCTAGAAGGTTGATTTTTGGCACGTGGTAAGGCCTTTACCAAGACAACATATTCACATAAATTTCATCAAAATAGCTTTGTAATTTTCGGAGATAAACATTTTTTTCGAAAGACAGGATATTTGTCCTATGGGTCCTATTTCGCGGTCATTTGAAAAAATGTTTGTCAAAGCTCACCATAGATACCTCTCCATTTGAATTTAGTTAATTTTTCCTAATAAAAATTCACTAAAAAGAGAAACGGACCAGGCCGGACTCGAACCAGCATCGTCCGCTTGATAAGCAAACTACTCTTCCAATGAGCTACCGACGCCTCGTAATAAACGAATTCTTTACATTGTATTTTACATACGGCACCTTACCGCCAGGAAATTGGTATCGGAAATTAAATGTAAGTGGCTATCTAAATAGCAAATTGCAGAATTGATTGATTTATTTCGCCGATCGCTGAAACATATTCGAGTGTAGACTGTTTCGGTCTTAAATAACATTCAAATGTTACTAATGACTAATGGCATGTAACCTTAAAGATGATTTGACATATTATGAATGAAAATGAAATACGTTCGTGGAATCACAATTTTAGTGCGCCATCTTTTAGAAAATAGCTGGTCTACGGATGGTGCCGAAACGCGCTAGTTTGACAACACATATTGACTAAATAATTAAGGTATGTCATATTTTACATTTCACTTTGCATTACGTTTTTATTTGGAATCCAAAAGACCTGAAATTTAAGAAACTTATTCTTGGATACCTAATCTAGGCAAAGAGTGATTTTGAGCTAATTCTGTGACAAAAAATTGTCAAATCATGGTTTGGCAAAAACGTTGTATTTTCGTTATAAACGGGATATTTGCTTACAAAAATCTTTATTGCCTTCCTCAAACCTCAATCTAGCTATTATATACTATATTTTCAGTCTAAGGCTTTAATTGGGACAGTTCAACAAGCTACAAATATAGTGTATTTTCAGCATTTTATTGAACCCCCCTCTTAAGAGAAATATTGTGTATTTTAATCATTTTATTGACCCCCAAGACTTTGTTATAAAGTATTATTTAAATTATCATTTTATTTAAACAAAATGAGGTACCTAATACATACCTATGTATTATTGCCTGGCATTTAATTGTTTCTTATAAAAATTGTACTTAAGCTAAAATTTTTGTCAGCTCTGCATCACTTATGGGGCCCCCATTTGTGTCTGTTGCTTGTATTTTATTTACCTACTAATGACCACAGCGATTGCTTAACCCACGTTTAGGGTTTATTCAGTACCATGCACTATATCTGCTACTCTACTTAAATATCTGCTGCATCCAGTGGCGGATTTGCACTAAGGCCCAGTAGGCCCGGGCCTAGGGCGGACAGATATTAGGGGCAGCCAATCGTGACAAAAAAACACATTATGGCGTATGGCGGCCGCACTGCACGGTGCAGTCTGCACCGCATCGTATAACAATGATCTTCCTAAATCACTTTCGCACATTTTATGTATGAAATATAGATATGATACATATGTATATAATGTTGGCAATAAAGTAATTTCATTATGTAGTCTATATGATTGGTGCTGAGAAATGGGCGGCTGGTACTTACTACATGGCCTTGGGCCTAGGGCGGCCAAGACTGCAAATCTGCCACTGGCTGCATCTTTTCACCTCTCATCTGTAAAAGAGAAAATATCATTACTTACCTAATTGACCGAACATTTCCTAATTAGTATATGTTTCTTTAGGATGGAGGACCGCTATGCAGAGATTGAAACACAGAAATCATATAAATACTTACAAGAAGTAGAAAGCTTGGGACAAGATATTTTAACTGCAAGAGAAAATAAACTTGCATTGTCAAATGCCCGCAATAAATTTAGGGAAGCTTTGAGAGGATTAGAAAGAGTTGATGATAGGCGAAGTTGGTTAAAAGTCGGAAATGTTCATGTTGAAAGGCCCACAGATGAATGCAAATCAGTTTTAAAGAAAGGTAGCCATCAACATGATATAAAATATTTCTTTTTATCAATGTTTTATTTTCAGAAATCGAAAAAGCAGACACCGACTTGGATAATTTACACGAAGATATTAAAGAGAAAACACATAAGTTGAGGGACCTCGAACATGAACCTCGATTAGAAGGCTTCTCTCTGAAACCAATTTCAGTGGCAGAAGCTAAAGCTCTAAACAAAGGATTTGGATTAACATAAATTTAAGTTATTTATGGTAGTCAGAATTGTTGCTCAAAGTGGCAACATTGCCGAGCGCCGGGTAAACCTATCTTATTAGTTTTGTACTATTTGTATTGTAAATGTAAATATAACCTTTATCCTGTTATGTACTTCTAACTTTGTCGTAATATTTAAGGTTTAATTAACTTTGTATTCCCTTTTTTTTGTATATTGTATACAATGACGACCAAAGCTGCTGCTGGTTTTGTTATTTTTAGGAAAGTAGTAAATGATATCCAGTATCTTTTACTACAAACATCTTATGGTGAACATCATTGGACACCTCCAAAAGGTTTGTTGTTGTTAATTGTATTGTAATATACTTTTCATTTAGGGGTCATGTTTGTTTTTATATGCCTTACTTTATAATTTGAAGCACTATTAGTACAAGCAAGTACCTGCGTATTTTCATTGCTTTAAATTACCTTTATCCTGTTTTCAATTTTATGGAACATATTTAAATATAGATAGATAATAAACTTTTATTTAGCCCTCAGCTATTCTTTACATAATTTTTCATAAGTACAGATAATGCTAACTACTAACTAGAACACTAGAACTAATTAACTAAACTTACTTTACATTCTATCAACACTGTTTTCGTAAAGATTGTTCTTTTCACATTGCTTCAGACTTATTGATGCCTCGAATCTTCTTTATAATACTATTTAACTGATTATATTCATATTGGGAAAATCGGTTATAAAATACATTATTTTGTGTTGATTTATTGTTTGCCTGTTTTAACATGTAACTTGCCTTTCTGTGGGTATCATATACTTATGAATTTCTTCAAATGTTATTAGCAAGTTGTTTAAATATGGTGGCATGATACCCAAACAACATGCCAATCTGTAGCTGCTGGGCTACTGTTGTCAGCTGTAGTGCATGTTAAACTTTCTTCAATTCTTCTTTTGTGGTAAGCTGAAAGCCATCAAATACTGCTACATTATTAATTACAATATCACTGAACATTATTGCTTGGTATACTATTAACTATCAGGTGTATGCTTTCAAATAATATCTGTTAATTTTTTTACAATCCATTGCCAAATCTTTTTGTTTGATAGGTATAGGGTAAATGTGTCAGTTGTCGACTAGTTATCGTAAAGTTACTTGTTGCCAAAGTAAATATTCAAGATTACAGCAAATCCCAAATCAATCCTCCCACATTAAACAAAAAATATATAAAATTTGACAAACAATGGAGAAATATCAATTTAACCAGTTCTCAACCAGTACCGATCTATTGTTGACCATTTAAGTACCTTTCTTGACTGCGGTCGAATTAATATATTATGCAGAATCTTATCCATAAATTAGGAATAAAAATAAGAAAAACTCAAAAGCTTTATTTTATAACTTTTTTTTCCGTCTGTCTATTTCGGAGACTTTGGCCTACCACCGACACCAGTGTGCAGTTTCACCTGACTATCCTGGAAATTTTGCCGAACCCATGCCTTTCTGTGAGAAGGTAGGGATCTTTAAAGTGCCCACATCGGATGGTACATGGTACCAATGGTTTTACGTGTTAGATTGAGGGTTTACCGATTACAAGAGAGAACACTTTTCTTTTACTAACTGTATTATCGAATCATTCAAGTATAGAGATTATATTATAACATTTATAATTGTTTATTTATTATTCTATAACATACACCAACTTACTTATACTCTACTACACTTATTTCCATAGTGATCATTATAGTCGATAATATAATTCAGGATAGCGCAGTACAGTGTAGTCAATGGCTCCACAAAATAATACCAAGACCCTCCTTATTTGCGGAGTCCGTGCACTTGATGCACACAGTAAACTTTTCGACATCAAGCGCCTTAGTCAAGGAATCAGCAACCATCCTATTGGTTGGTATGTATATGATGGTCAGAAGCTTTGCTTGAACTCTTTCCCTCAGGAAGTGGTGCCTCACATTGATGTGTTTGGTCCTTAATTGGTAGGCTCCATTTAATGACAGGTTCCTCGCCCCTTGGTTGTCACAGAAGATCTGAGTAGGGCTCTTCAAAGATTCCTCAATTTCTTCAGAGAGGCCCCATAACCACGAAGCCTCACGTGCAGCTGATGACCTTAATAATAATATTTATTGCACACACAGTACAAATGGACATGTTCGGTGAACTGTTTTTCAACATATCCAGCTACAGACAAAATTTTAAAATGGTAATATCAAGTTGTGTCCCTGCTACCAGACTCTGAGACAAAGCATACTTTACAGCCCTTATTGAAAAGAAAGCTATACCCCTTCTTTGCAGATAATTGAATAGGTAAGATATTAACTAACAAAGTCATCTTTTAAAACTTGCAGCTCTGTATATGGAAACAGTCAAGTAACTCGTGCCTCGCAGGAGTCTGTCATGTACATCAGTTTGAAGGCTGACAGTCATATGGGTAATCAGATCGCCATACAGTCGGCATACATGAACAGTGACAGGATTAGCGAGTTCACCAAAAGTTTACGTGCATCCTGAGGAAGGCAATCATGGTACTGATACAGGTGTCACAGTCTATAGAACGCAGACCAGCAGAGATGGTCCACATGTCTGGAGAACTGCATGTTCCCATCCAGTATCAGTCCCAAATTTCTAGGATTATCCGAATGATATTGGCATATATTTAGCCTCTGTGGTAGAAAGGGCCGCACTGGGTTGTCGCTTGCTTGGTGCTCCAGGATATAAGTCCATTGCACTTGACGAAGATATAACCAGTGACAGATCTTCTTTTATCTGGGTCACTGGCCAAATCGGCATCGCAATATCCCTGGATGGGTCCAGTTTTGAAGCCATCGAATTGTAGCTTGAATGAAGAAGTTCCACGAAGGTATCTCAAGACACGCTTGACACCTGCCCAGTGTGACATAGCTGGATGATTGTTAAACCTGCTCAGGCTACTAATAGCGAAGTCTATATCAGGTCTCGAGACTTGAGCTGCAAACAAGATGCTGCCTATAGCTTTTTGATTAGGGTTTTTTCTCATCTTGTCTTTTTCCTCGCTGGTTTGCGGCTTCTGGGGTTCTAGGAAAATTTTCACTGCTGCTCATTGGAGTGGCAACTGGTTTTGCTTCATCCATGCGGAACCACTTGAGCATTTGCTCTATGTAATTGCTGGCTGATACAAATTTTCTTTTCTTTTTCTTTTTTGACAATCACGAGTCAATTTGAAACCGAGGTCTGATTCGGCCTCACCAAGATCTGTCATCTTGAATAACCTAGTGAGTTTCGTCTTGACCTGTCTCTTCAGTTTTCCATTATTTGAGAAAATTAACAGGTCGTCCACCCAGACTGCCACAATCAGCATGCCTATTCCATTGATTTTAAAGTATACACACGAGTCAAACTTTAATGTTTCAGTCCAAAATTGTGAAGCACGGAATCTAGTTTTCGGTTCCATGCTCTACTGGCTTGCTTAAGCCCATAAATACTTGTCTGTAGCCGATAGACCTTTGCTGATCCATCGTTATATCCTGGCGGTTGGCACATATAAATTTCTTCCACCAATTCTCCCTGAAGGAATGCTGACACAGCATCCATTTGATCGATGCCCAGGTTGTGCTCTGCAGCCGGGGATAGAAGGTCTTATTGAGCTGTACCTTACAAGAGGCGACATGGTCTCCACATAGTCCATGCCCCTTCTTTGGGCAAACCCCTTGGCCACAAGTCCCGCTTTATGTTTGGTTATCTGACCACTGGCGTCTCTTTTGATCCTAAAAACCCATTTGGACTTAAGAGGTTGTTTTGAGGCCGGGAGTTCGACCAATTCACAAGTCTTGTTGTCCATCTGAGACTTGATATCTCGGTCCATAGCATCAATCCACAGCTGATTGTCCTCTCGAAGCATCAAGTTACCGGATCTGATAGCTCATTTTCCATAGAGAAAACTGAATAAGTCACGAAATCATTTATAGCAATTGGATGCCTCCTTTCTCTCTTTGGCCTAGCTGTTAGCGGTGTTGGAACATTCGTCTTTGGAACAAAATGTGGGTCCTCATTGTCCTCAACACCAATGTTTACGAGATTTAGCTCTTCTGGAAATACATAGAAGTTTCTGTCGATGTCTGGATGGATTTTCTAGCAATAGGCAGCCCGATTGATCTTCGAAGAACGTCACATCCCTCCACACAAAGGTGATCTTCTTCTGAGGGTCATACAACCTATACCCTTTGATTTCTTGGCAATATCCGACGAAAATACAGGGAGTGGATCTGACACTGAGTTTTGTGGTGTGTGGTTTTAACCATATGCACAGAATATATAATCGAAAATAGCAGTGCAGTCAATGATCTTATGTTAGGCTTATTTTTGCTCTTATTGCATACTTTATTAGGAAATGGTCGACAACTGGCGATGGTTGGTTGACTAGCAGATTTACCCAATAATACAATTTAATGATTTCCACATGGCTATTTTTTTAATCATCAATTTTATCTTCAATTTGGCTATACTTCTCTTGTTTAATTGAACTCTTATTGGTACACTTTGTTGAATTACAATAAATTACATTATGAAGCTGCTTTTTCTTTTGCCAACAGGATTTGTTTTATTTTCCATTACAGAATCAGTTAAAATATTTAATATTAAAATAATTGTGCTCTAAGTAAAGTAAATGTATCAATGGGTCGTGCTAATTGATGATATGTTCTATCAAACGTAATAAATATATTTACACTCTAAGGAATATTTCATCATTTCAAGAACTTGCGAGTATTTATATTTCTTGAAATCAAACTCAAGTTTTATATGGGTACTTAATACCTGACAGTAATAAAGTCGACAACTAATATCTAATACAAACAATAGATCATAGACTGAGACAACATATTAATAATTAGTAGTACAGTGTACTCTCTCTTAGGTGGACACTGTTGGTCACACAAATTCTGTCTGCTTAAGAAGAGCGTCTGTTTATGATGACACATGTATGTATGTATGTAGTCCAAAATTTCAATTGAAATATTTATTAACCACGAACTTATTGCATAAATTATGTATTAGGATGGGTAATTTTTGCTGATGCTAGTGCACGAAAACTCAGAGAAAAATATAACAGTAATTTATATGTACATATAAACTTATGATGACAAAAATTAAACTCTAAAATAGACACACATCAATATACAATACATACATACATGTGTAAAAACGTAAAGAAAACAAATGTTCCACTCTTCGTGGAATCTAAATAAGAAAAAGGATGTATACCCACTTTGAGAACACAACATAAATGCATATATGTATTTTTTAGTCTTTAATAAAATAGTCTTCTAATGTAATTTGTTTCGTTTTGCACTGCACTCAAGTAGCACTTTCAAAATGCAACATCAAGTTATTACACATTTCAAAAGCTTTCGTGTCCTATTTATTTAGCTATATCTATTTTTCACATAAAAAGGACTCAGTTTCTCCACATTTCGAAAAGCTTCCCTATAAGATCTTGATTCATCACCAATGCCTTCAGCATTTTCTGTCTTCTTCTGCCTCTTCTCTGTCTTTTTACTTGCTTCCATCTTTCTGCATTATTTCATCACGATTATCTACGTTTTCTATTGCTAAGGGCTCATCGTTTTTGCAGAGATCGCTATCAAAGTTCACAAATTCTTCAAAATTTATATTACTGCTATTTTGCTTCATGGTTCGATTCATTTCTGCCAGTAGAGCTAGGGGAATGTCACCTTCATCTTCAAAACCGTTTGTGTTCTCAGAGAAATCGATATTACCAGAATCGTCGAATCAAGATCCAGCTTTCTTGAAACAATTCTTGATTGTAGCAGGTGTCACTTGATCCCGGGCTCTTTGAATGAAATAGATAACATCCAACAGGTTGATTTTTACCAAGTCTTCTAAAGAGGTCACTTCATCCATTCTAACCAGGATATGTTTCAGGATCATTGTTCTATACCAGGTTTTGAAATTTTTGATAATCCCTTGATCTAGAGGTTGGCGGAAAGTAGTAGTGTTGGGAGGTAGAAAAATTATTTTTGTGTTTTTCAGTTTTAAGTCTCTGGGATGGGATAACACATTGTCAAGAAAAAGTAAAATTTTCCGATGCTCGAAAACCATTTTCTTGTCAAGCTTTCGCAGATAGTCGTTCATTATTTGTGATGTCATCCAAGATTTTTTATTTGAGAATCGTGGAACTGGTAAAGTGTCAAAACTAATTAGTTGAAAAGCTCTAGGCTTTGCTGCTTACCGACTACCAGCAACTTTTCCCGTTCCCCCCATCTTTACACAATGAAGAATTGACAATCTTTCTTTGGCCAGTTTACCTCCAGAACATTTTTCTCCTTTTAACGAATACGTTTTGCTTAGTAATGCTCTGTAAAATAATCCCGTTTCATCGGCATTGTAGATGTTGCATAAATTGAAATCGAATCAATGAGGGTAGTTTTTCACTAAAATTTGTGACATCCTCTGAATTTGCCAAAGCAGTTTCTCCCGAAATCGTCTTGAACGTGATATTGTGACGTTTTTTTAAAATCATTCCAGGCACCCAGAAGATGCCGAAAAATTCTCAAATTTCAAACTATATGCAATTTCTTTTGCCTTACTGCGAATTAGAGTTCAGAGATAGGGATATTTTTATTTCTGGCTTTCATGAACCAGTCGTAACACAGTCTGTCAATTTTCAAACCGTCAGGTTTCTTTCATTGACATTCACATTACTTTCGCATTTTTTCAAAATTTCATCTTTGTTGCACACTATTTTCGCAGCCTAGGTTTTTCCGATTCCGAATTTTTGTAGATAAAGCACACTTATTTTTTCTTTATTATAAAAATGAATAACTTCCACTTTTTCTTTAATTGTTAAAATTCTTTTTTGTGAAATGGTCTTAACCGTTTCGAAACCAGCACTGAAATAAAATAGACTCGATGGAGACACTGTTCGACTCAAACAACGTCTAAAACAAACATTACATTATATAATCTACATATTCGCCGAAGCATGGGGGTAAACATAAATATGTAAAAATAAAAATTTAGGCGCGCGATCGCCTAAAATCGGCATCGCATTGGTTGTAAATTACCGTCCTCGGCAAATCAAGGCTGAGGCTCCGTGAAACCAGCGCCACATCTAAGTTGAGAAATGTTTTACACGTTTTCATAATCGACTTACACATGGAGACTTATGCTGTTGTCCGCATGAGAGAGATAGAACTGAAAAATCCCATAAAAGAAAGTGTCCGCGTCCGGTCAAAAGGGAGTCTGTACAAGAGGGAAAAATTCCTTAATAAATCCTTATAATTTCACCCATCACAAAGAATATGTCTGTTCATTAGGGGTGTCTGCTTATGAGGAGTGTATCGCTAAGAGAGAGTACACTGTATTTATTTAGAAATAATTTTACAGCATGGCATACTAAAAAGCTTACGATTGTGGTTGTATTTAACACAATTTGAAGTAAAATATATAGAAATTTCAAATGTCACCTAGGTTCTTGCCACTTCATAATTTACCAGAATCTTACATTTTGAATTATTTTCAACCATCAGTTTATCTGCAGATACTCTTGAACACCATTGTTCTACAGTTCTAACTAACTAGTGCTTTCCTTACCAATGAACATACAGTAATGTTTTAGGAGGCAGTCGCATTACATAGGCAAACTTCAATATGGTTGTCTGGTAGTACCATGCGTAAAGTCTAGTTGTTAAACTGCATTGAAATTATTTTTGCTAATGGCGCAAAGTAACCCACTGGTATGAATTAACAATTCTTCTTCTCGTTCCCTTCCTATCGAAGATTGGAAATCATTGTAGCCAATATTATTTAAAAAGTCTAAAAAGTTCAATTGAGCTGCATCCGTACCATTAGCGTAGATTGCACCACCACGCCGTTTTTCTTCCATCAGCGCTCCTTTAACCTTTTATTTTTGACTGCGTGATATTTCTAAATAACACATATTTCGCTCCTCTCGTGATATGACCCAAGTACTCAAGCTTTCTCTTTTTAATAGTTTTTTGTAGTTCTAGTTGTTTGTTTAGTCTTTATAGTACGCTTGCATTTGTCACATAATCAACCCACGAGATTTTGAGAATTTGCCGGTAGCACCACATTTCAAAAGCTTCTATCTTTTTGATGTTTCTGCTCTTCAATGTCCAAGCTTCCACTCCGTAAAGGAGAGTGGAGAAAATGTAGCATCTCAGCATACGAATGCACAGACTAATGCTGATGTCCCGGTTGCAGCATATCTTTCTCATTTTGTTAAATACTCTTCGGGCAATTTAAATTCCGCTTTTGATCTCCTTCGTTTGATTGGTATTATCCTTGATCCATGCACCCAAGTATTTATAGGACGATATTTTTTCAATTCGTCGATAACAAGATAAGCTCTAATGTTGTGGTTCTTTGTTAGTACCATGTTTTTTTTTTGTTTTTTTGTGATTCATTTTTAAGCCGCAATTATTACATTCAATATTAAGTCTTTGTACTAGATATTGTAGTTCTTCTATTGTGCCTGCTAATACGACAGTGTCATCTACATATCTAATATTATTTAGAGTTTCTCCATTTAGCACCAGGCCTGTGGACATTTCTGATAGTGGTTTTTGACAAAAGGTTTCGCTATACAGATTGAACAGAAGGGCCGAGAGCACACAACCCTGACGCAATCCTCAACATATTTCATTTTCTGGAACACATATTTAACAAAATATATGTATGTGTTTGTTTAGTTATTTATTTAAATTAATTACAACCCAACAGAAAAAATCTAAACATGGCATTCTTAACTTAAAGTTATACAAAAACTATAGATACGACAGAATAAAGAGTTAGACAGTTGAATCTGAGAAACTATAAACTTACAAACAGCAAGTGAAAAGAAAATTAGTAAACAATTACATGGAGAATAGATAAACTTTGCACATTACATATGCTGACACCGCAGATTCCCTATCACACATAATGTCAGCACCACTGACAAGGCACATTCGGTTAGCAAACTTGCACAACTGATTATCAGCGATTTCAGCTTTAAATTGATCTGTGAAAGCAACTCAGGTAATTCAGTCTTTTTGGACAACAGTTTTTGAAGAATGCTTGTCAAATCTATCACGAAATTGATGATACGGTATGTTTCGCGATGGATAGACATTATCCAACCTGTAAGAAATATGTTTTGGGCGTCTCTGAACCCTATCTATGGCGTGTTTATAGCAGTGGTATAGAGGCGACCAAAGTTGACTGGCATATTCCAATTTAGATATCACCAATGTGTTATATACTACATCTATGCAATCCGTTTCACTGAAATCCTTAGACTCTAATGATAAAACCTAGAGACTTGAATGTGCAGCTCTACTATGGTAGAGAGAAGACTGTTTCTATGGAATAATTTGGTTAATCTAATAACATTTTGATCCATTGGTTGTATGAGCGATGTGAAATTAGATACAAGGTACATCGTTACAATATGTCCATCCTCACTTTTCAATTCATCTTCGTTTGGATGCGAAGGTGTGTTATCCAGTAGAAGCATCGCTTTTATCGGCACACCTTTATTCTTTAAAAACCGTTTAACCTTCAGGAAATAAATTTGATTTAAAATTAAAGTACTCTCCATAAACGCAGGTGTAGTTTGTTAGTTTATTCACGATATACGATGGCCTATGCATAAACTGAGGTGTTCACTGTATGCACGGTTTATACCCACAGAGCAAAGACTCCAATACTTTAGAAAATACTGAAAGAATCGATATGGGCCTATAATTCTCAAATTTACATCGACAATCTGATTCAAATATCGGAGTTACTCTAGATATCTTCCATCTTACATCAGGGTAGGTGTGCGTCTTAAAAATCTTGTAAAAATGAAAGATAAGCGGTAACTTATCACGACTGTGCACTCTTTTGCTATAAACGATGGAACACCACCAGGACCAATAGTAAATTTAGCCTTAACAAACGGCTGACAGCATGCCGAAGGCAATCAATATGGGCAGAACTAGAGTCCTCGATGACATTGAAAGTTGCAAGGTTCTGGGACTGGTCTCAGACCTGATGCCTACTTAGATCATTAGAGACCTGTCAGTTAAGAGCATCCTTCCAGAAAGGGAGGACTGTGAATGAAATAAAACGTCCCTATTGAGAGCAGATCTCTGCTGGTACACAGACTGGCCCAAAACCTGGTCAGGACCTAGCAGATAAGGGACCTGCACTGATACTAGAATATCTTTTAACCTCGGAAAGTATGCAACCACATGCCAGGCAGAAGTATATGCTATCGAAATGTGTTCGAGGGAAATTAAACAAAACCATTGCACACACAAACTGATAAAAATATTTTCAGATAGGCAAGCTGCTACAAAGGCACTTGGTTCCTATCGTTGCAATTCAAAAACGGAATGAGCTGCAAGACTGTCTTCAACGAACTGAGCGGCTACAATGAGGTGTCGCTTATCTGGATACTGGGGCACTCAGACCTTGTTGGCAATGTAGCGGCCGGCGCTCTTTCCAGGTAGGGTGGTGGGGAGGACCAGAACCTGGGTTAAGGATATCCTCATTCACAGCTTAACGCACTTTAAAGATCTGGACAGGTGGAAAGACAATCCAACAATGGAAAATATGTTAGCATTAGCACACTCTAAGGCCTTCATAATTGGCCTTTCGGAGCTGGCCGCTAAAAAACTTCTTTCTGCAGTTAAACATGCAACAACTGATAACTCTGGTCGGCCTCTATACAGGACACTGCCGCGTATTGCGCCGCCACATGCACGGAATTGGGCTCGGACAAGTGACCAAGTGCCAGCTATGTATGAAGAGTGAGGAAACAGCAGAGCATGTGCTATGTTCCTGTCCGGTTGTGGACAGGACAAGACACTTGATCTTTGGCAAGACTCAACTTGCAGCAGTAGATCTGGATCAATTTTCACCCACAACAATTACCGACCTCTGTAAAAGGGTGGATTTGTTGGGTGAAATATAGGACAATTAGGCATGAGCCACAATAGACTTTAAGGTCGCAGTGGAGGGACTGTAATGACCCACTCACAATATAATCTAACCTAAGTTTAGCCTTAACGCGCTTTAGGGCTTTCAAATATTCAGTTACTGATCTAAAATTTACATGTGGATAAGAATGGGATCCAGGCAATGACCCACAACTAGAGAATGGAATATAAACAGAGTCAGAATTCATGGCAAAACCTACTATTGTATGTGGAGTATCCAGTGGTGTCCCATTTAAGGTCATAAGACCAGGAAGCTTTGAAGATTTTTTCTTGTTATTTATATACGACAAAAGTGAAAAAGGATTTGTTAAAATTTAATTTTGAATCTGGAAAATATAATTATTATATGCTATTTTTATTTCATTAGCCTCGTATTTTCCAATTGTTCGAGATAATAAACAGAACGGGATTTGCTAAACTTAGACCAGTAGTAATTTTTACTTTCCAAAAGTCTAATGAGTTTTATTGTAAACCATACTAGTAACCTAGTATTTATTATGATGGTCTTTTCTAATGGGTTCCAATCAACCCCGGCAAGTTGAGAGTACAAACCGTACACATTTGCTTTTGTGAAGTCATAAACTTTTGAATAGTAATTTAGTCCGTTAAATTGGTTGCTTGACTGCACTCCAAGCCAGAGCATGGTTGTGGTTGCCCTCAAGCATCAGAGGACAACCATCCTGACACACATCACACTCCACATTTTCTATCGCCATGTCAATTATATTATCATTAATGTTTAAACTGACTACAACCTAGAAAATTGCAACAATCCTTAAATTCTTGGGATACTGAGCAAAATGAGTTTAAACCAATAAAATTTGTATAGTGTGGCATGTTCAAATCACCGTTCAAATCACCTAGCTTTATACATTGACCCATCTAATAATTTATTGAAATATTAAAGATTTTCAAAAATATTTACATAATTGGCCATTTAAGCCCGGCTAAAAATGTATTGAACGAAATGGTAAGACATTAAAAATGTATTAAAATACTCGTAACTACCAGATACTTAGCATTGGTACTTTATTATTATAACAATAACAATACAATGGTTTTCTATAGACTAATAAGCCGTATGTTATTACATCTTTTTATTATATATATATATATATATATATATATATATATATATATATATATATATATATATATATATATATATATATATATATATATATATATATATATAGTTTTTTTTTTGTTCCCTCAGGGCTCGTCCGCGGCCTTGCCGCCCCGATAGCACCGCAACCCTTGGTTGATTGTGCATACCCTTAGTCTTACTCCACCCATTCCAAGATCACTGTGCCTTGAACTAGTCTGCACAGCGATTGGTAGGGTGAAGTTTTATATTGCTCTGTCTCCGGTCTAGAGTGACCGTAGATCAGTTGTCTTTTCCGGTCCAGAGCTATACACTCACACAAGATGTGCTGGGCTGATTCCTCCCCCTCGCCGCAGAGTCTGCATGCGAGGTCCCCTTCGAACCGCCCCATTTTATGCAGGTGTTTCGGCCATGTGTCCCGTCAAGAGACCTGTTGTGTTTCTGAGCTGTCCTCTGCTAAGGTTTAGCAGCTCCACAGCTCTCTTTGAACTGGGTCCGTCAATTATTGACTTCCCATGTCTGAGCCCTGGACAGTCCGCCCAGTACACCTTGTGTTGGTTTCTGACCCAGGACTTAATGGCTCCCCTGGCAGTGCTCTTTGACACGCCCAGAGCCGGTTCTGGTCCCATAAATGGTTCTGCTGACCATCTCTTCGGGAGACTGTCAGCTTCTTCATTGCCTTTAACCTCCGAGTGACTCGGCACCCAGATGAGGGTCACCTCATTCTGCCCAGCCAGGTCGCTCGTCTCGTCTCGGCACTCACTCACCAGCCAGGAATTTACCCGTGGGCTACTTAGTGCCTTAAGGGCTGCCTGGCTGTCTGTGGCTATGAGGATCCGCTTGTTGGTGTAGCCCCTCCTCTTGTTCTCCCGCACACAGTGCAGGATGGCGTACATCTCGGCCTGAAACACCGTTGCATGTGCTCCGAGGGAAATACTATGACTTACCCTCGGTCCTTCCGAGTAAACACCTGCCCCCGTCCCACGCTCCCCGCCAGATCCGTCCGTGAACCAGACGAGCGCGTCCCGTGGCATGCCCGGCGTCTCCTCCCGCCATGCCTCGCGATCAGGGATTTCCACTGTAAAGTTGTTTTTCCTGCACATTCGCGGGCTCGCGAAGTCTGACCTCATTTCAAGCATGGGCTCCTTCACGATCTCCTGAATTTTGCAGTGGCCCCTGAAGCCTGGGTTGATCTTCAGTCTACCATTGCAGGCTAGTCTGTATAGTCCTAGCCTGGCCTCTCCCATAATAACTAAGTGTAGGGGGGGTAGATCCAGCAACACCTCCATGGCGGCTGTTGGGGTTAAAGACATGGCCCCTGTGATGCCTAGGCAAGCCATCCTTTGGATCTTGCCTAGTTTTTGTTTGGCACTGGATTGTGTCACCTTAGGCCACCAGACCAGTGCCGCATATGTTAACGATGGTCTGACCACGCTTGTGTACAGCCAGTGGGCCATACTAGGTCTTAGTCCCCACGTTTTTCCATATAGCCGCCTAGTGACGGCTAAGGTCATGACTGCCTTACGCAGTATTTTTCCAATGTGACCATTCCAGGTTAGCTTAGAGTCCAATACGACCCCAAGATATTTTACCTCCCTGGCGATTGGAACGCTCCTACCGTATAGAGTGAGAGTTCTGTGGCTTTCACACTTCCTCCTCCTCGTAAACGGCACGACGGTTGCTTTCTCGGGGCTCACCCCGAGCCCTTGATCAACCGTCCACCCTTCCACCACTTTCAGTGCAGTCTGCATACGCTCCCACACTGCCTGTGTGACCTTTCCTCGGACTATGATGACAATGTCGTCCGCATAGCCCTGTACCTTATACCCCCCTCCCGAGAGCCTCCCCAGCAGGCCGTCCACGACTAGACACCAGAGCAAGGGAGACAGAACGCTCCCCTGCGGACACCCCGCCGCGACCCCCGCCAGCAGAGTCCCTCCCGCGAGTGAGGTGAACACCGCCCTGTCCCTAAGCATGGAACCGATCCACCTGCAGCAGGTCTCCTCTATTCCACGCTCCCGGGCAGCTGCCAGAACCGATCCGAACGAGGTGTTGCTAAAGGCCCCCTCTATGTCTAGGAAGGCCCCCAGCGCCACCTCCTTGTTCTCCAGCGTATTCTCCAGTTTCAGCACCAGTTGGTGCAGTGCTGTTTCTGTTGAGAATCCTGCTCTGTATGCATATTGTCCGCAGTGTAGAGGATATGCTTCCAGTACACCGCCCCTAATGTGCCGGTCGAGCAGTTTTTCCACTGTTTTCAGCAAGAAGGACATGAGACTTATTGGCCTCAGGGACTTTGCCTGGTCTGTTGGACGCCCAGGTTTAGGAATAAATACAACCCTGGCCAGTCTCCATGCCCTCGGAATGACCCCAGAGCCAGGCTGGCCCTCATAATGAGGGTAAGCACCGGCGCCAGTATATCTATCCCCTGTTGGAGCATGATGGGCATTATTCCATCAAATCCCGGCGATTTGTATGGCTTAAAGCTGTTAATGGCCCATCTGATTTTGCTCCAGGTAACCACCTCTTTAGCGACTGTCCAGTCTACTCTAGATGCCCGCCTATAAGGCGCCTCTATTTCTGAGTGTTCCCAGTCCGGAGGTGATTGGTTTATTATGTTACAGCCGGGGAAGTGCGTCTGGAGTAAAATTTCCATAGTTTCCTCCCCCGAGCTTGTAAAGCCTCCCGTGGGTGTTCTAAGGGAGCCTATGTTAGTTTGAGGGCCCTTAGACAGGATCTTGTGTAGTCGAGCACTCTCGGACGTGTTTTCCACTTCTTCGCAGTGCCTCCTCCACGACTCCTTCTTGGCGTCCCTCAGTCTTTTGTTATAGGTCGATAGGGCCTGTCTATATTCATCCCATGCTCCCGACCTTTTGGCCGCGTTAAACAGCTTACGAACCTGCGTCCTCCTTTGCCTGAGGTCCTCGTTCCACCAGGGGACGTTCCTGGTGGACACCCTCATTTTCAGGGGGCAGTTGGCGTTATAGGCCGAGGTAATTGCGTCTCGCAATTGGACTGCTGCAATCTCGAGGTCTATTGAATTTTTTTATGGTACTCTTAACCCCCCGCAGTTCCACAGCCAGGTCTGCCCTGTAGGCTTCCCAGTCCGCCTTGCGGGGGTCCCGGTACCATACCGTTTCTCTTTCGACTTTGGCGGTTTCAAACCGGATGTATCTGTGGTCTGAGCTACTCACTTCCCCAGACACAGCCCAGCTTTTAACAAAGTCACCCAGAAACTGGGTGGAAACTGTTAGATCTAAAACTTCCTCACGCCGTGTTGTGACGAAGGTCGGTTTATTACCTCTATTCAATATGTCTAAATTAAATTTCATAAAGAATTGTAAAAGTGCCTCACCCCTAGAGTTTGTGTCCGAGCTACCCCACAACTCATGGTGCGCATTCGCATCCATGCCGATGATGGTCTGCCATCCACCTGCTCTGCTACCCACCATCAGCTGCTCCAATTCGTTGGGTGGAGGAGGGTCCGTGCTGTCCCCTGGCAGATAGGCTGACGCGACAGTAATGTCCCTCAGCCCATCCGCTCCTCCACATCGGATTTTGATCGTTGCCAGGTCCCTGGAACAGAAATTCATTAGAGGGAGAAACTCTATCCCTTCCCTGACAAAAATGCAGGCCCTCGGGTTCTCGCTGGATCTGCTGTAGATGAGCTTTCCAGTAGCTCCGCCGAGTCCCTTGATCTCTCCTTTATAGGAGTACGGTTCCTGGATGAGGGCCACATCCGTGTTCCTCAGAGCCATTAGTAGTCCGGCCGTGGCTGCCCTACTGTGTTGGAGGTTGACCTGAAGGAACCTAAGTCCCATTAACCCTTAGTTGCTTCCCCAGTGGGCGGAAGCTAACCCTTCCCATGCCCCAGAATGCCTCGAAGGAGGTTCCTTCAAGGGCTCTGTAAGATGTCGGGTCGATCGAGAAGGCGAGCGTCTGTCCTTTCTCCTCTGCCTTCCTGCTTAGAACCGACCAGTGTTGCGTCCCCAGTTCAGGGTTCTGGATCTTAAGTCTGCTGATCACCGTCTCCTGCGGGACGGTGTCAGGGATCCGTACGAGGACCTTGCGTCTCTTTGGGAGTTCCTTGGGCTCGACGGCTGTCAAGTCCGCCCCCTCCCAAATCTGACCGAGGCCTCGATCGTTTTCCGCAGCCAGTCCCGCGACTGCGGGCCGGCACAGGTTGTCCAGAGGATTCCCCCCGTCAGGCGCGTCCGGTGGAACTGAGGCGGGCTCTCCCCTTCCTGAAGAGAGTCCACTGCAGCTACCACCGCAGCCTGGATCAGGTCCGCCTTCCCCTGGTCTAGCGTGACCTCAGGATGGCGTCTGTCAATCACCGCCATCCCGAGGCCCTCCGCAGCCTCCCTGTAAGAGCCAGTCTGCGCCGGTGTTCCGGCCTTGGTTCCTTTGGGAGGTCTGTCTGTAGTAGGCGTGCTAGAGCCAGAGCGCGGCGTCTTCCGACTCGCACTCTCCTCTTGCGCCTTTACAGGCACCCTGGCCCTTTTGGAACGTCTGTCTGTAGTGGGAGTGCTAGAGTTCGATCGCGTCCTCTTCTGACCCGCACTCCCCTCTTGCGCCTTTACAGGTTTCTCGACCGTCCAGGTCCCGGCCGCCATTTTTTGCGCCCTCCGGAGCTTCTTTCTTTGCGCCCCGGAAAGACGCTTGGACTGCCGGGGCAGTCCCTCTACTCTAACAGTAGAGTCCTCACTGGTGGAGGGGCCCCCGGAGTCCGCGGAGCTCGCCGCCCTCCGGTGGGACCCAAGCTTATATATATATATATATATATATATATATATATATATATATATATATATATATATATATATATATATATATATATATATATATATATAAGAAACTCCATTGATGCACAAAATCAGCTGTTGTTCAGTAAGTCTAGATAGTGCAGGAGCTGAGAGAAGATAATTTTGATAGTGATTACAATTTTCACAAATTAAGGTGTAAATTTGTAACATAGCTATAATTTTTGACAGTGTGATGTTTTAAAATAAATTAACTTTTTGTTTGAATGGTACAATTAACCGACATAACTGTTCATTTTTCAACAAGTAACCCACATACCAGCCTCAAAAATCAAACGTCTTGATGATTAGTTCATTCATAGAGGATACATTAACTGGTCCGGGATATTAAGAGTTTCTGGTAAATCATATCTTACTAACGCTTGAGAAAGAAGGAACAATGTCATTTGAAATGTAATTTCAAGAAGATGAGATGCCTACATTATGCGCTGTTCAGCAACACCTGACTTTAATTTCCCAAACATATGGATAGGCCTAAGAACTTAATCGAATGGCCTTCTCGTCTTCTGAACTTCAAACCACCAGACTTTTTCTTTGGAACTCCTTCAGAGGTATATTATGGATGAAATGATTAAAATCTCTGTTAATGATCCCAGAAGAGAGAAGAAACGAATGTTGGTAATTTTGAACATCTTGTCAGCTAATTGTGTCTTATGATTTTTGAATAAATGGATTAATAGAAAGTTATTTTTTTATGAATTTTGGATATTTTGATTGTAATTTTCATTCTTTCCAAAGCTCCTAAATGTAAATCTAGAAAACATTTTCTTTAAAATTTATATGATATTTCCGCAATTATTTATTGACGATAAAGGTACTAATTAACCTGATTTCAATAGATTGCTAAGGAAAACCTGTACCAAATTTAATGTAATATTATACATGTGTTTCATTTGAAATAAGAAAGTTGTGTTTTTCGCTTCAGATGTTGTATCATTTCGAGCATATGCTCATTATGTTCCAAATTTAATCAACACAACCACCCCACACCCCGTATAAAAGTTGCGCTAAGTGGTGTCACTGGTGTCAGAAATATTTACGAATGTCTAATACATAGAGGCTGTCTACTGTAAAAGGTTGCACGAAGGTTTTCCTGAGAACTGCTAACAATTTCGAAAAATCCTCAAACACATGGATTTTGCTTGCGAGGAGGACACTTTTTAACCCTAACAGATATTGTAGTATTCAACCCCTAGCAGTAGTGACTTTCACCCCATTAATCGAAAAAGGGAAGATAGGTACCTTTTTGGAAAGCTCTTTTCATTGTCTATCCATAGCTACGATTTTAAAATCTACCAATTCGTTTTTTAGTTGTGTACTTTTATTAATTTGAAATATTTTTTAAATATTAGTATTTATTTCATGCTTAAGTCATCGATTAGTTTTTAAAAGTTATATAATCTTTGGTGGTGACAGACTGGAAAAAAAATTGTTCTCTTGTGTTTCCGCTGATAAAGCGTACAAGTTGGTAAAAATGATAATCGTAGGTAGGTTTTGGATAATTTTTTGTGATGTTTTCTTTTACTTTAAATGCCATTGTGAATTGTTTTAATAAAATGTTTTTACTAAATTTGTTTTGAAGTGTTGTTCATTTGAAATTACATAATTTAATACCAGAATGACACCAGTCCAGAACGCATTCAAGTTGTGTCAATTTATTATGGAAAAAATCAGTGTAGGAGAGCAACTGCTCGTATTTTTAATGAACATCATCCAGACAAACAAGTAAATTATCTTCATGTTTCGAGAATATTGCAAAAATTCAAAGAAACTGGTTCGGTTTGCAATAAAAGTCAAGAGCATTCGTGAATTATCTGCAGCAATGTGCATAGCTAGATCCAGTATCCACAAAATTTTGCAGACCTACAATTGCCAACCCTACAAAATAAAGTTTCTACGTGAGTTGAATGAAGATGAGAATGACAGGAGGGTCCAATTTTGTGAAGACATGAGTGGAAGAATTATAAACGAGGTAACTTTATAAGCAGTATGACTGTATAGTTGGTTGCATAATGTTTATAATGTTGTAATGTAATTGAGAAATGGTAAGAGTCACTAGTGTCAGTACAGAAAGGCAGAATTAAGAAGATATCGAAAACAACTGTAACATCTTGAGATTCAGCACGATTATTCATTACTTAAATTTCATTCAGTAAATATATTAATTTTTAGTAAAGTGTTACACCTTATTCGCCCGAATCCTGCCACAATAATCATCCGGAGCTGCTCTATAACATTTGTTTTTCTGACAGTTGCACATTTTCATTAAACGGTGCTGTCAACAGTCACAACTGCCGCTATTTGAGTGACTCAAATCCTCACTTGTACAGAGAACCCCATACCCAAAATCCAGAAAAATTAAACGTTTGGGCAGGGACTATTGAAAATCGAATTGTTAGTCCCATTTTCATTCATGGTAACTTGACTGGAGAGACGCATGTTCATTTGCTGGAGAATCAAATAGATGTTTTGATAAACGAAATATTGGAAAATGAAAAAATCATAACATTAATCACCTACATTTTTGGCAAGATCCCCTACTCGTTATGCAGCTACGGTAATGAGATTTTTGGATAATCATTAGCCAGTTAGGTTGTTATTTGATTTTAACATAACCGTTGATTTAAATGGGATGCAGGGTTGAAAATTTACAAAACCTATTCCGAGATAAAGCTAGTTTCTAATTCAGATTTGCCAAATTTTTGTTTTGGGTCAGTGGCAAGCAACGAAGAAAAGGTCTTATTGAAAAGCGAGCTAGATCTTCAGATCTCAGTCGCCTACACTTTTTTCTATGGGGATATTTAAAAAACAAGGGCTTTTGAACAACCACAAGATCTGCAGGAACTCGCGGAAAGAATTACTACTGAATGTCACAGAATAATCCCGGAAATGTTGAAAAATGTCAGAAAAGGCTTTGATCACAGGCTGTATTATTGTATGAAAGCCAAATATGATCATTTTGAGCAATTATTAATTTAAATGCGGCTTTGAATAGAGAATAAAAAGAACTTTCCAAAAACGTGCTGTGCGGCCTACCTTCCCTATTCAAATTAAGAGAGTGAAAATAACCCCCTCTGTGGGTTGAATGCTACAAATTCAGTTAGGGTTCAAAAAATTGTCTCTGATAAGTAAAATCGAAATGTTTTAGGTTTTTTCGAAATACTCAACAGTTCTCGGGAAAACTCTGGTGCAACCTTTTACACTGTACAGCCTGTATAGGCTGATTCAATGCCTCGTAACGTTGTAGGTATGTAGATAGTAATTTTGAATTATAAACTGATTGGTTTTCTGATTGTAACCTATGTTCTTGCAAGGACATGTTGATCCTGGTGAAACAGAATTGAAAACTGCTTTCCGGGAAACAGAAGAAGAATCAGGTTTACTTGACAAGGATTTAAAGATATATGACGATGTTAAGAAGGTACTGAATTACGTTGCTAATGGAAAACCTAAAGTTGTCACATACTGGCTTGCTGAATTGATCAATCCGAATGCTGCTGTGAAGCTCTCAGATGAACATCAAGATTACAAATGGCTAAAATTTGAAGACGCTTGCAAATTTGCCAAATATGAAGATATGGTAGGTGCATTAAAACACTTTGACAATTACATAAAGAATGCTTTGTAAACAAAAACACTATTTTAATAAGTGAATAAATATGTTAATGTAAAATGCATTGTTGGTTTAAACATTCGCACGTCAAAAATATTTCGGAATGCAGCAAGTGCATTATCGTAGTGAGTTTCCATAAGAATTATTGGTACGGCAGATTACTAGAATTAACACTTTAAATTTAGGCAGACCTTGAAGATTGAGATTAAAGGCCCTAATACAGGCTCACTTGAAGAATTTTTTCGAAAGTGATACAATCAATATCTCTATTATAAAAAAAAACATTTTAATCTTGTGTTCTTGCTCCTTTTGAGACAAATGCCCAAAACTGAATTTTCTATGAAGCTAAAAAATTAAAATTTGGTGTATCTAGGTAAAGTAAGTCTCTTTAAAAGAAACTTTTATTACAAATTTTCTATGAAGCTACAAAAGCTTTCTAAAAGAAAACTTAATTTATATTATAATATATAAATAAAAATATAATACATAAATATAAAATCTCTGGACGCAGCAAGGGCGGTATGGTAGTGAATTTTCATAAAAATGTTTTTAATAGGAAATATATATATATATATATATATATATATATATATATATATATATATATATATATATATATATATATATATATATATATATATATTTAAGAAAGCTTGCATCAAATTTGGCTACCAGTATAACCTATATAGGAGAAACAATGTACCATATTTCATCAAAATAAGTTTATTGGTTGACAACATACAAAAATCTTCAGAAAATAAACCCAAAATGTGCCCAAAAAACTGGTTTCCTGGCCAACGAACCTTAGGTTAATAGTAAATTAAGCTATCGAAAGAAACATTTTATGAAAAATCGCAACTATAACGCAGTTGCTGAGTCCAGAATTTATTTTCTTACAAACATGCATTATCTTTCGATGGAAAATGCAAAAATTGTAATACTATAAGGCGTGTTCGATTAGGAAAAAAAAATTCATCAGCAGAGACTTATGGGCCACCTCTGATTGTAAAAATAATTTTATAAGATGCAGCTCCAGACATCGTATAATTAACATATAATTTTTTTTATCATATGTTGTATAATAATGGATATTTTGAGCTTTACCCTAGAAATGTGTCACCCTGTATATATGAAAACAGATAAAAACTGAAACTAACCTGGATATGGGTTCTATGGGGCCTACTTCGCGCTCATTTAAAGACATCTTTTCAAAATTCAAAAGCTATTAAAATTGTATCAAACTCAATTGTGATGGCCAAAAATAAATATGATTGTAAAAAGAAGAGCATGTCTACATTTGTATTACAAATGTCAGAGAACAAAATACTTATTTACATGTCACTTTAAAAGTAGATCTGACATTTATCAAAATAATTTGTCAGTTGAATATGACATGTACTGTTGCCGTTGACTATCATTATGGACTATTGTATTACGCCTTATAAGAATCTTGTTTTTTGGAGTACGAAAGCTTATTTTACTGTAAAAACATTTTCCCACCCCTTAACCTGAAATGGTTTTCGTTTCATTATAGCGTCACAGTAGGTTTTAGAATCTATAAATTATTCTATTTTGTGTGAATTTTTTCGTTGCAGAAGAAAATACAATTTGT
Organism: Tillus elongatus; assembly: GCA_964006375.1. Taxonomy (NCBI): domain Eukaryota; kingdom Metazoa; phylum Arthropoda; class Insecta; order Coleoptera; family Cleridae; genus Tillus; species Tillus elongatus. The sequence continues at coordinate 110,857,525 of OZ023264.1, forward strand.
TCTAGGAACAAATTGTATTTTCTTTCCTTTATAAATGATAGTTTTAAGTTAATTCCTTTATTTTCTGTGCCAAATGTGTTGAACGGATAAGAAACGGGAGAAGGAAATTTCATTTAAAGTTAAAATGACTAAGAGAACTTTATTCCAGGCACGAGCGTTGTTTCCATTTTATTAAATATTAATAACATTTATAGGTAAATTAGCAGATTAGCGTATTGTTCGTTTAAAAAAAAAAAAAAATTCAGGAACATGCTTAGAGGGACCCCTTTATGCATTAACCATCGGACAAATGCTGTGTTCTCAACTCCACAATACAGTTAAGAGACCTAAAGTCAATTTGAGGTTCTGTGCAAGGTAATAAACATGCTACAAATGCAAACTGTAAAAAACTCACCTTGTAGAAGTCCATAGAAAGGAGAAACTACTTACCAACACCGTTTCTCCATAAAAAACTTCCACATTATTGCACAATTGAAAAAAAAAACGCTACATAATAAGCGTAATCTTATTTCTTAAAATTAAATAAATAACTGAAACTGCTACCAAAGCATCACATAAAGCGTCTATAATTAATTTTCTGCAAATAATTTAATAAAATAAAGAACAACGAAGATTGTAGCTAAAACTTAAGGCTTTTTAACTTATTTTACATTTACGCTGCATAGCCGTTCATGTAAGTTCTCTATCTAGAACATGTCAATTTTGACGTTTAGAATCGCGACTTTTTTGACCATTTAAGAATAAAAACTTAAAAGCTTATAACTTTGTTTTATTTTAACGTAGAGATTCAAATTTTGGTGCATGGTTTTCTTTTTTAGATATAAACCCACACACCCAATATGGTTGCCGTAACTTTGTTATTTCCGGAGATATAAAATTTTCCGAAAGAAAACGCAACATTTTCCGGGAAAAACTAGTCCGATTTTCCTGGCTAACGAACTTATCCAAGCCCCTTGCGAAAGGAAGGTACTCACCAAATTTTATCAAAATCGGCACAATATTTTTTGAGTTAGCGGTGTGACATATATATATATATATATATATATATATATATATATATATATATATATATATATATATATATATATATATATATATATATATATATATATACATATATAAAAATATAAAGTTTGAAACCGACCTCGGATTTGGGTTCCAGGGGTCCCAAATAGCGCTCATTTGAAGAAATTTTTAAAAAATTCGTGTCATTAGTGAATTTTTTTAAGAAAATTTACTAAAATGAAATGGTGTATAGTTTTGTGCAAAGGTTTTTTGTTAGGTAAGAAAAAAAGGAAAGCTTTTTAAACTTCGTGGATTTTTATAGTCAGTGTTAGTAAGATTAGAATAATTAAAATATGTCGTCTTCTGTGATATAATAGAAGTATGAATTATTTATGCTCTTGAAAATAAAACTACAACGGAGAATAGCGCAAAGCGCCATATCTAGTTTTGTGACGGTTTTAAGCTTCCAAGGACACGAAGTACAAAAAAAATGGAGTTGAGAAGAAAACTACCGAGCAAAAACAACTGCTCCCCTGGCTAATACCACGACCGGCATTGACTTACATCACTCGCTAGCCACCATCACTTCAGTCCTGCCAGGAGGTAAGATGTGTATCTGGAGACACAGACAGGTTTCGTCCTCCTTATGGACTCTTCAGTATGCTATACCTGCGCTCCAACAAGTGTGCCTTGGACAGGCACTGCCATCTAATGCAGCGGAGAATAGCGCGAAGCGCCATCTCTAGTTTTGTGACGGTTCTAAACTTCAACGCACACACAGTACACCAAGAAGGAAGCTGTGAGAAGAAAACTAGCGCGCGAAAACAAATACTCCCCCGGGATAATACCACCACGGTGATTGAATTACATAACTCCCTAGCCACCATCACGTTAGTCCTAGTGGGACTTGCGGTAAGATGTATATAGCAGGAGTCAGGCTAGTTTCGTTCTGCTTATGGACTCTTCAGTGTGCTAACATTTGCGCTCCAACAAGTCTGCCTTAAGGCAGGCACTGCCATATAATGTACGTGGAGAATAGTGCAAAGCGCCGTCTTTGGTTTTGTGACGGTTTTAAGCTTCCACACACACAGTGTAAAAATTCGCTAATGGGGCAAGATCTCGACTTTTGAATTTTGAAAAAAAAATTGCGAATGACCGCGAACTAGGAGCCCTAGAACCCATATGCGGGGTCAGTTTCATTATATATATATATATATATATATATATATATATATATATATATATATATATATATATATATATATATATATATATACTAATTATTTGTGTAAATTATACAGTACGCTAATACAATAAGTCAAAGACTTGTGCTGTACAGTAACGTAATTTAATATATAATATTATATCCAAAATTGCTTGTCAGTAAGAATCCAAATTTTGACATACCAAATAAAATTTCTTTTTTCTTCCAGTTTTTCCACCTAATGCCTTAACCGTTGCCTTCATTTACAACAAATCTTCATTTCTACTTTTCTATTTACAATTGGGTTGGGTTGTTGTAGCTCGATTACAACAACGCAACCCACCTTTGTCCACCGCTCTAAGGAGTAGGCAGATTGAGGCCTTAGAGTGTCCTTACATATTTCCTTTACCTCTTGAAAATGGCCTCAAAACAGGAGCCGAAACGTCGAGTTTTCATAAATTCTGGACGCGGTTCAACCCGAGAATCAAGTATGTCTCACATTAAAGACCGCAGATATCTTTCTGAACATATATATATATATATATATATATATATATATATATATATATATATATATATATATATATATATATATATATATATATATATATATGTATGTATGTATATTTTATAACATTTGGCATGTACCTTCCTTTTGTAATTGGCTTGGATAAGTTCGTTAGCCAGGAAAATCGGACGATATTTTACAGGAAATTTTTGAGTTTTCTTTCGAAAAGAAATTTTATCTCAAAAAATAAAAAAGCTATGATAACCAAACTTGGTAGATAGGTTTACGATATAAAAGGTAACTATAAACCAAAATTTACATTTCTATATTACAAGAAAAAAAAGTAAAATATTTGGTGCTTTTTTTTTCAACAACACACCACGAGGGCTTACAGCCTAAATACTATCGTAGCGTGGGTGTCGACAAGGAGGAAAGAGGCAACTTGTTAATTCTGAACTTATAGGCTTGAAGGTTCGGAGGATAAGGAAAAACATGTACCGGCAAGGTATTCCACAACTTGGAAGTCCTCGGGACAAAATAGCGGGCATAACAAGATGTTCTATGTCTGGTGACCTGAGCAGTAAGAGGGTGCATTCGCTCTGTTCCCCTGGTAGATCTGTTGGGGGCAGCAGGTGGAGGAACTATGGAAGAAAGCTCCTCTGAGCAGTGCCCGTGCAGATATCTATAAAAGAGAGAGAGAGGTGTCACCAACGGCACGTTGGTGGGCATGGGATGGCAGCCTTTGGGTGAGGGTAGGGCCACCGACGAGACTTATAGCTCCCTTCTGAATGGAGTCCAGGATAGCGAGTGTAGAAGCCGCAACGGCACCCCAGACGTGGGAGCAGTGTTCGAGGTTTGGCCTTATTTGTGAAGTATATAAGATATAGAGATTAGCTGGTGAAAGGTATCTGCGAGCCCGGAAAAGGAAGTTCTGGTGCGCATTTTTTGAGAACAATTACTGGGATCTCGTCAAGGTCAGAGATTTTCCTGGTATTAAGTGAAACGAGCATCTTCGTACCTTTTTAGTTTTGAAAATGATATCCGTCATTTTATGCGCGACATTGGGGTCTGTTGGTGATTGAACATTTGGAGGTGGGTTTCCGGCCAAGAAAGGGGCAAAAAGGTCAGCCATGCCCAGGGCGATAGAAACAATTTCATCCCCTGAAACAAGAGGTGGGAGCGTGCTCTTGCAGAAATTATTCCCAATAGATTTAGCAATAGTCCAGAAGGGTTTGCTGCCGTTGGAGCTTGAGAGGACTTTGTTTTTGATGTGGTTATTAAAAGAGTTTTTTGCCTCAGAAAAAATGCGGACATAGCGGTTTCTTGCGCCGTTAAATGCTTGACAGTTTTATTAACTGGGATTGTGTAGAAGCGTTTTGTGAGTTTTGACCTTTTAAAGTCTGAGCTTGTCACATGATTTAGAGAAGTATGGCTTTTGAGTGGCTGAAGAGGTTTCTGTGTATGTGGAATAAATAATTCCATGCCAGTTTGGATAATTTCTGTGACGTTTTGTGTGATATCAGAGGGGTCAGGATGAGAGAATTAAGCAGACAGGCGCCCATGGAAATGAGGAAAAGTAATCCCGCATTTCGTCCCAGTTCGCAGAGTTGTAGTGCCAAACGATACATGGGTGAACGGGTGCGATGACTGTGTGACCTGGGGTTGCATTGCGCAGGTAGCAGTGACCATGCCGTGGTCTGGACGAGCAAGGGGGGCGGTGACTGATATCTTATAGCATTCAGGTTTTGTAGTAAGAAGGAGATCCAAGGTATTTGAGATGTGTGTTGGGATGCGAGGAAAGTAAGTAGGTTGCTGAATCATATTGGCTAAAGAATTGCTGACTGCAAAGGCCTCCGCTGCTCTCCCTTGTGGATCGGTTTTTGAAGATCCTAGCCATTTCTTATTATGGACATTGAAGTCGCCAAGAATAGTGACATCGGGGAAGGATATTCAGAAATCAGGTGGTCGGTTTTTCAGAAAGGTAGTTTAAGAGCTGGATAAAGTTGTTGTCAGAAGGTGACCGGTAAATGCGACAGATGAATTATAGTTGAAGCCCTGAGAGAGAGTTTCATCCAAAGCCTGTCTTTTCTTGCAGCTTCTAAATTGGGGAGTCTGGTGCAGGGTAGATTGCTACGGACGTATGCGCACACGTATCAATGTAATCTAAAGGAGGTAAGGAGCTCATACCCTGGGAAATTAAGGTGCTTAGTGGCTGGTTTGGCACTGATTTGGGTTTCGGTGAGGAAGAGGAGTTTGGGCCTATTAGCCTGGAGGAAATAGTGGACGGAGTTCAGGTCAGAATTTAGGCTACATATATTCGAGAAGGATATGTTTAATCGGGATATTACTGTATTATTTAAAATAAACCAATAGGGATACGTTTTGCTAGTAAAGCTAGGTTCATATATAAGGAAATGCGAATTCCGAAACTAATTCCATTACGTTTCGCAACTCGCGAGTGTATGAACCTTAAGCTTTGTTCATACACTCGCCAATTGCGAAAAGTGAATTGCAAAACTACTTCCTATTGGTCTATTTTAAATAATATTACTATATTATTTAAAGTAAATCAATATGGGTGCGTTTCCCTACAATTTCGCAATTCGCGAGTGTATCAACCAAGCTTTGGACAATGAAGTTTTTTATGTATGGATATTATGGGTATGAACTTAGCTCCCTGATTATCTGTTAGTCAATGATCATCTCTATGGGGAATTATTGTTTTTTTTTACATAGAAATGTCAGTCTAATTTCAGGTATGAGTCATCTGTCTACTTATCCAGTTTTTCGCAACTCGCAACTGTCAAATGTGCTGTCACTGTTGATTATGGTACTTATTGGTATTAAAAATTTTGCGTTTTTCGTTCATAAGTTGTTTTAGCTGTTTAAACAATCGGATCTATAGTTCTACATTAAATACTTAGTGATTAAAGCGTGAAAACATAAAAAATCAAAATGAGTTTCTTTGGAAAATTATTTGGTGGAAAAAAAGATGAAGCACCAACACCCGCAGAAGCTATTCAGAAACTAAGGGAAACAGAAGATATGTTAATAAAAAAACAAGAATTTTTAGAGAAGAAAATAGATCAAGAAATTGCTTTAGCAAAAAGAAATGCATCTAAAAATAAAAGAGGCAAGTATTTTATTCTCCTATACTTGTAACACCCACTGTCGTTTTTACTTATGTGTGGCCTTGCAGTAATTAAATGCTTGTTTCTTCAATTTTGGACAATAAAAACGACTGTTTTTTTTTTACTTCGGTTTTGTTGAATTTTTCAGATAATTTTGTAACCAAACAAATGATGTAAAAGAGATTTCTCCTTAGGTGCCTGCATGAGTCATTATTTATCATTAGGTTATATTGTAAAAATAATTACAAGAAAGTATCTACTAGTGATGGGAAAAACAGTTATTTTCTGTTAACAGCTGAAGCCGTTAACGTTATTTAATAATAACCGCTGAAAATAACGGCTTCAGTTATTTAAATGGATAGTCGATCGATAGTATCCTACATTCCCAAAGCTGTGAGCGATAGCGAGCACACTAGTATAAATGCATTGTATTTTTACCCCGTTATTTCACGTAGTGTATAAATCTCAAATTTTGTCGATATGAAAAGGAAACAAAGGGTTAAGAAATTATAATAAGCGTGTCGTAAATATTTTGCCACTCTGAAGTGAAACTTTTAGAAATCAGAAAGGAGTCTTCTATAAGAATTTACTTAGATGTTTTAGGAATTATAAACTAGTCATTTCTCACAAATTTATTTTATCAGGGTCTTTACGTAAATGTCAATGCCACAGCAAGAATCAATAAATATCATTATTTATCACGCCTTGGGACGTTAGACGTTAGAACTTTTATTGCTACACAGGGAGTGATTCTAAAAACTCCATAACGCAGCTAATAAAATTTCGGTAAAGAAACAGTATAAAAAATTGAGTTTGAGTTTAAAAAAAAATTGGAAGATATATAGTATTAATTGTTTATTTACTTATTTTAATATTCGTTGTTTTAAAATTAGTTTCAAAAATTTCAAAGGGCTGTAACTTGGAGGAGAAGGGGTTTTAAGAAAAACTTAATAAAAAGACACCCCTTATTTTTCGCCAAAGAATCACCCTGTAAAATTTTTCGCATCAATTTGGAAACACCCTGTATATATATATATATATATATATATATATATATATATATATATATATATATATATATATATATATATATATATATATATATATATTCATTTAATTTTTTATATTGAAATGTAGGTATATAGATATTAAAAAATATTGTATCATTATATTTTTTTAATCAATTTGATAACTATTATCAGACAAACGAAAATGACGTGTTAACTGTTTTCTTAGGTAATGTATATAAATTTAAATAAATAAGTACTTTAATTTCACGTGAAATAACCCTATTTTGCGTTGTCTATAGTGAAAGTAATAACACGTTTTTACAGAAATTCATCTTTTTACCCAACATTTTTGATTATTAAATATTTGGCTTTACATACTAGTGGGAAACTCAACTGTTCAAAAATAACAGCTTCTCAGTTTAACAAAATAACTCTGTGTAGTAGTGTCGGTATGCCGTATCCCCATCAACAACCGGTTAAAGTTAAAATTAAAATTAAACCGACCGTTTTATTGTACCGAAGATCGTACGTCCCTAAAGCTGTGAGCGAGAGCGAGCATTCCCAATCTCAAGGCTATTCATCCCGTTAAATGGTTAAATAGCAGTTGCCGATGCCGATGAAAACCGATGTTTATTCATCGAACCTAGTTGCAGTGGAAGTGGAACTGAAACAGACACGACTCCGAATTCTAGCTTAGTGTAAAAAGCGTTATTTTTTAAGCCGTTAGTTTTATAAGTCGGTAACTGGTCGTTACCGTTACTTCTCGTTAGCCGCTAAAAAAAGCTGACAGTTAAATAACGACCCATCACTAGTATCTACCAATTATGAAAGTAAACAAAAGCTCCACATTTTAAGTATGTGATCACTAAAGGTCTAGTCTGTCTAAACTGTCTCAACATAACAGTTTAAAAAGCTAAAAACATCCGTTTTCCAGAATTATAATACAGTAAAATTGTTTTTTTATACAACATATGGATACTGGTTTCTTTAAAGATAACTCACAATAATCTATCCAAATAAACAGTAAATAAAATTATGGTAAATTGGCAGATTAGCTCCCGAACACTTTTCAAAAAACTGTTTCCAGAAACCTGCCTAGACCCCCCCCTACTGGATGCACAAACCACAAGAAAAAAATCTTGTTCACACCCCCCAAGGAAGTTATGGGACCAGAAGTGAATAGGGGTGCTGGGCAGGGTAGGTAGTAAAAAGGACATATGAGCAGAAAACTGCTTGAAAGCTGTCTGTTTCACATCTTGAAGCCATATCCCTCTTAAACCCGTGGGGAAGGAAAATGCCCACCACTAAGCACCCACCACCTCCTACCCCCCAAGTCACAACTTAAACGAGGGGCTGCTTCGTTGTAGGAATTTTCCTTCCCCTCTCGTGTGCATAAAACTACCCTCGTTGCATAAACAACAAGAAAAATGCCTTGTTCATGCACCACTCACCCCCCCCCCCCTAACCCCCAGGTTATAGATCATCGGGCGCATTGGGGTGCTGTGCGGGGTTGGCAGGGTTTAATGGGGATATGGCTTCAAATGGACAGCTTTCAAGCAGTTTTCTTCGCATTTTCTGCTCATATTTTCTTTTTACAACCTACCCTGTTCAGCACCCCTATTCACTCCTAGTCCCGTAACTTCCTTGGGGGGTGTGGTCCTAGTAATGTTTCTGAAAACAATTTTTTGAAAAGCGTTCGGGAGCTAATCTGCAAATTTACCAAAATTATTATTATACATGAAGTCTGTTTAGAATTTTATATAGAACGCAAAAATATACATTTGTTCCATTTCAAAAAAATATATCACTAAGTTACTGCACCTCTTTGAGACACCTCACATTAAAAAAAGTTAATCATTTAAAGAACTTAAATGAAACCCTACAACTTCTGTATAAAATATTTTTTGGTAACATGTGAAATAAAAAACTTAAGAGGTCGGCAAAGGAGTTTAGGCCCTCCCAAGATAATAATAATTTGTTGCAGTTCAAAGTTATTTGAAAAATATTGCTTATTACAAGTACATGCTTAAAGGCCTATTTGTAAGACACACTATTAATGAGGCAGAGTCAAACTAAAATCTTAAAAGTGTGTTAAAAAACGCACCAATCAGAACCTTGTGTTACAAGTTAGCAAAATATTATTTTTGAGTAGAAGGCCAGAAGTTTTCCACTGCAGGTACAAACAAAAATGATTATTGAACATAACTATTTTTAGCCATAAGCATAAACTTATAAAATTTGATATAATTACCAATATTGAATCCATGCTGTAGTTGTTCTAAAAACAAACTCCACATTATCTAATCTACTTTAAAACTAGTAAAAAGTAAATAATAACACGTCATCAAATGCAGAATGTTTGCACCAAAAATTAAAATCAAACTCAAATTATATGCCTATATGTATGAAAAGAAGGCACAACTGTCAGTGGCCGCTTGTGAATTTGGGAGTAGCAGAATCGCCGCGGCCCCAAAGGGGGTCCAGGGAGATGAAGACCCCCCTGCGCCGCAGATGTTTTTTAATTTTCAAGGTCACATGTGCTCCTGGCACCTCAGTATTTAAATGAAAAATCCATTTGTACAAAGATATAGACTTTCACAAGGAATGATTTTCGGAATAATAACAAGGAATATTCGATGAGAGGAGACTGTACACCCACGCATACGGTAATATAACACAGCGTGTATTACCTATGAAAATCTGTTTATAGAGGAAAGAGCTACAAGCGTTTTTTTTTTTCAAATTCAAAGCCCTTCTTATTTTTTTACAACTTGAAATTTTATATATAATATTTTATTATTTTGAAATTATTCTTTTAGAGGCGATAATAAACAAATCAATTCCACTTACCAAAAAGAAACATGAAAAATCCAGCTTTTCAAAGTCTGTACGTGTGACGCATACCAGATTATCTAACAGCACCATAGTAAAAATAAAAATACACCTCTGACGATCCGACTCAATCTAAACAAACGACAGAAACTAAGATTTGAAGCAGACTCAGAAGACTGCATCACTTGTGGCCCAACCTACCAGTGCCATTGCCGTTACCTTGGCAACCGTCTCATGCAAGCGTCCCAAAACAGAGGCAGCATTTGTATATGAACAAATCTGGCCCAGTCACTCTGCAGCTGCTTGACGCTCTACAGTTCCGCAATATGTAAGCGCTGCGCGTTGCAGCATGTATACATTCAATTAGGTGATCAGGGACGGGCTTGCAAATTATATCATACCATAAAGTACTATAAAAATACATTAACGACTGCGGCGCGACGTAACAAGACATTGTTATGTGGTTGTACCAAATGAATTTGAGAGAATGAAAAAAATTAAAATTATGGTGGACTTTGAATAAAAAAGTTTAGTTTAACTGAAAAATATAGGTGAATCAGTGCTTCACCTGCGTGATCTGACGAGCCGCCACTGACAACTGTTAACATACATTTTGTCTTTATTAACTGGGTATATTCTTTTTGGGGGAAATACTTAAAAAATATATTTAATAGGCTCACTTGTATTTTATTATTTTCTTCATGGAATTATCCAATTATATGTTTCATAAACTCTATACTTACATGTTACAGCTGCTCTTCAGGCTTTAAAAAGAAAGAAGCGCCATGAAAAAACCCTTCAGCAGATAGATGGCACACTAACCACTATAGAATTACAAAGAGAGGCTCTTGAAGGCGCAAGCACAAATTCTGCTGTGTTAACTACAATGAAAGATGCTGCAAAGGCTCTTAAAGACGCACACAATCAACTGTAAGTCCTAATGTCAGTCTTAGGTTTTTGGGGTTTTCACTTAGAGAAATTTAATGTCATTTTCTTTATCCAGTTTTTAAACAAATGTAACAAAGTGATAAAGGATAAACCTTTCATCATTATTTTTTACATAATAGGCTGAATGAATAAGTTTAGAGTACTTTTTATATCATGCTCATTACATTACTGTGTTCGCTTAAAAAAATGCCCAACAATTAATTACTTTGATCAGAAATAGTGTTGATGATTTTTTAAGCCAGTTTATTTTGCAAAAAAAGAAAATTACAGTAACTGCATGTTATACACTGGCAAGAAACTAGTAAACGTAAAGTTCCAAAAATTGGTACCTAAATAACTTTATGTTCTTTGCCATTTTTGTAAGTTTAAATAGAATGTCTGTATATGATATAATTTTTAAATGTTTCCTCATTTGTCTGTCATTTTAAAATTTCAATATAACGTTTGATTTGAGATTTATTATTCTCTACAATAGCGTTGTTATGAGCTTCTTTATAAAGCTTATTTGTTCAGCAACCAGAGTAGTACCAAAGTACAGCAGCTTGAATGTCATTGGCTGCTGGAACAGCATCAACATAAACCTAACTTTATTAGTGAAACTTTATGGTCAGATGGATTGATGTTTACAAAAGATGGAATTAATGTGGTCTCTAGAAGATACACATACAGTTAGAACTAGAGCTTTTCAAGCCTGGCGTCATACTTTTTAATGGACAATTTATCCAGTTTCAAATTTTGCCTCTCCTTTAAATGCTGAGTCATACTTAAAATTTGTAGAAAATCAAGTTGAAGATTTATTTAATGGTGTTCCTATTGGCCTACAAAGTAGAATGTGGTAGCATGACAGCATACCATGACACATTGGAAGAAATGTGGTACAGTGGGTCAATAACAATTTCAATGAGAGATGGTTCAGAAGACACAATCCGGCTCAGTGGCCTGTGAGGTCTTCTAATCTCAATCTGCTTGATTTCTATGTGTGGATCACATAATCCTTACACACATGGACACTGGGTCTGACAACAGTACCACTTAAGACTGCATAGCCTTCCACCATTATTTTGCTCTCTACTGTCCAGTATACTCCTATTACATGTATATAAACAATGTGGTGAATGTTGTCTGTTTAGCGGTCTTGTGAATTTTACATAAAACGTCATTGAGTCCCTGAGACCACCAATTGTATTAACATAAAAATGGCTGGTCTATCAATAGTTAGCACAACTGACTTAAATTTTGAATAAACAGTTATGAGAGAGTAGAATGAAATACAGGGTGACTTTAAGACAAAGAAGAGAACATCTTGGATGAAAATTTTGTGAGTTCTAAGGCTCATGAGTAGGATACTGAGCTGAAGCTAAGCAAAGAAGAAGTTAAGGAAACTAAACCTTTATTAGACTTGGAATCTTCCAGTTCATCATTAGATGGTGTTGAAATGACTCTATTGATTGACTTTATTGATCTATTTTTCTATTATTATTAATAAGGATATAGAGTCTTAAGATTTCATCAATGGTATTGTTTTTTACTAATTCCGAAAAACATAGTCACCTAAAATCATCAGGAACATGCTGCATTTAAAAAATTTATTATAATTTATTTTCTAATTGTGTTTACCATCGCAAAGTTTTAATTAGAGAATTGTTTTTTTCCTCCCTCAGGGCTTGTCCGCGGCTTTGCCGCCCCGATAGCACTGCAACATTTGGCTTATTGTGCATGCCCTTTGTCTTTTCTACTTCACCCATTCCAAAATAACTGTGCCTTGAACTAGTCTGCACAGCGATTGGTAGGGTGAAGTTGTATCATACTCTGTCTCCAGTCTAGACTGACCGTAGATCAGTTGTCTTTTGCGGTCTAGAGCTTTACACTCACACAAGATGTGCTGGGTTGATTCCTCCCTCTCTCCGCATAGTCTGCATGCGAGGTCCCCCTCGAACCGCCCCATTTTATGGAGGTGTTTCTTGATGGCCATGTGTCCTGTCAAGGGACCTGTTATGTTTCTGAGCTGTCCTCTGCTAAGATTTAGCAGCTCCACAGCTCTCTTCGGGTTCGTCAATTATTGAGTTCCCATGTCTGAGCCCTGGACAGTCTGCCCAGTACACCTTGTGTTTGTTTCTGACCCAGCACTTAATGGCTCCCATAGCAGTGCTCTTTGTCAAGCCCAGAGCCGGTTCTGGTCCCATAAATGATTCTGCTCAACCTCTTTTCGCGAGACTGTCAGCTTCTTCATTGCCTTTGACCCCCGAGTGACCCGGCATCCTGATGAGGTTGACCACATTCTGCCCAGCCAGGTGCTCGTCTCGGCACTCACCAGCCAGGAACTTACCCGTGGGCTACATAGGGCCTTAAGGGCAGCCTGGCTGTCTGTGGCTATGAGGATCCGCTTGTTGGTGTAGCCTCTCCTCTTGTTCTCCCGCACACAGTGCAGGATGGCGTACATTTCGACCTGAAAGACTGTTGCATGGGCTCCGAGGGAAATACTGTGACTTACCCTCGGTCCTTCCGAATAAAAACCTGCCCCCGTCCCACGCTCCCCGCCGGATCCGTCCGTGAATGAGACGAGCGCGTCCCATGGTATGCCAGGCGCCTCCTCCCGCCATGCCTCGCGGTCGGGGATTTCCACTGTAAAGTTGTTTTCCCTGCATATTCGCGGCCTGGCGAAGACTGACCTCAATTCAAGCATGGGCTCCTTCACGATCTCCTGAATTTTGTATTGGCCTCTGAAGCCTGGGTTGATCTTTAGCCTACCATTGCAGGCTAGTCTGTATAGTCCTAGACTGGCCTCTCCCATAATAACTAAGTGGGGGGGGGGGGGGGGGGGGATTCAGCAACACCTCCATGACGGTTGTTGGGGTTGAAGACATGGCCCCTGTGATGCCTAGGCAAGCCATCCTTTGGATCTTGCCTAGTTTTTGATAGGCACTGGATTGTGTCACCTTAGGCCACCAGACAGTACCGCGTATGTTAACGATGGTCTGACCACCCTTCTGTACAGCCAATGGGCCATACTAGGTCTTAGCTTCCACGTTTTTCCATATAGCCGCCTAGTGACGGCTAAAGTCATGACTGCCTTACGCAGTATTTTTTCAACGTGACCATTCCAGGTTAGCTTAGAGTCCAATACGACCCCAAGATGTTTTACCTCCCTGGCCATTGGAATGTTCCTACCGTATAGAGTGAGAGTTCTGTAGCTCTCCCACTTCCTCCTCCTCGTAAACGGTTTTGCTTTCTCGGGGCTCACCCTGAGCCATTGACCAACCGTCCATCTTTCTACCACATTTAGTGCTGTCTGCATGCGCTCCCACACTGACTGTGTAACCTTTCCTGGTGTGACAGAACACTCCCCTGCAGACACCCCGCCGCTACCTCTGCCAGCAAAGTTCCTCGTGCGAGTGAGGTGAACACCGAGCATGGAACCGATCCACCTGCAGCAGGTCTCTATTCCACCCTCCCTGACAGCTGCCAGAACTAATCCGAATGAGGTGTTGCTGAAGGCCCCCTCTATGTCTAGGAAGGCCCCCAGCGCCACCTCCCTGTTCTCCAACGTATTCTCCAGTTTCAGCACCAGTTGGTGCAGTGCTGTTTCTGTTGAGACTCCTGTTCTGTATGCATATTGTCCGCAGTGTAGGGGATATGCTTCCAGTACACCGCCCCTAATGTGCCGGTCGAACAGTTTTTCCACTGTTTTTAGCAAGAAGGACATGATACTTATTGGCCTCAGGGACTTGGCCTGGTCTGTTGGACGCTCAGGTTTAGAAATGAATACAACCCTGGTCAGTCTCCATGCCCCTGGAATGTACCCCAGAGCCAGGCTGGCCCTCATAATGAGGGTAAACGCCGGCGCCAGTATATCTATATATATATGTTGGAGCATGATGGGCATTGTTCCATCAAATCCCGGGGATTTGTATGGCTTAAAGCTGTTAATGGCCCATCTGATTTTGCCCCAAGTAACCTCTTTAGCGTCTGTCCAGTCTATTCTAGATGCCAGCCTATAAGGCGCCTCTATTTCTGAGTGTTCCCAGTCCAGAGGTGATTGGTTTATTATGTTACAGCCGGGGAAGTGCGTCTGGAGTAAAATTTCCATAGCTCCCCGAGCTTGTAAAACCTCCCGTGGATGTTCTAAGGGTGTCTATGTTGGTCTGAGTGCCCTTGGACAGTGTAGTTGAGCACTCTCGGACGTGTTCTCCACTTCCTTCCTTCCATGGAGGGGGGTCCGTGCTGTCCCCTGGCAGATAGGCTGATCCGACAGTAGTGTCCCTCGGCCCATCTGCTTCTCCACATCGGATTTAGATCGTTGCCAGGTCCCTGGAACAGAAATTCGTTAAACGCAAAAACTCTATCCCTTCCCTGACAAAAATGCAGGCCCTCGGGTTTTCGCTGGATCTGCTGTAGATGAGCTTTCCAGCAGCTACGCCGAGTCCCTTAATCTCTCCTTTATAGGAGTACAGTTCCTGGATGAGGGCCCTACTCTGTTGGAGTTTGACCTGAAGGAACTTAAGTCCCATGAACCCCTAGTTGCTTCCCCAGTGGGCTGAAGCTAACCCTTCCCAGGCCCCATAAAGCCTTGAAGGAGGTTCCTTCAAGGGCTCTGTAAGACGCCTGGTCGATCGAGAAGGCGAGAGTCTGTCCTTTCTCCCCTGCCTTCCTGCTTAGAACCGACCAGTGTTGTGTCCCCAGTTCAGGGTTCCGGATCTTCAGTCTAGTGATCACCGTCTCCTGCAAGACGGTGTCAGGGATCTGTACGAGGACTTTGCACATCTATTTGGGAGTTCCTTGGGTTCGACGGCTGTCAAGTCCGCCCCCTCCCAAATCTGACCGAGGCCCCCGATCGTTTTCCGCAGCCAGTCCCGCGACTGCGGGCTGGCACAGGTTATCCAGAGGATGCCCCCCGCCTGGCGCGCTCGGTGGAACTGAGGCGAGCTCTCCCCTTCCTGAAGAGAGTCCACCGCAGCCTGGATCAGGTCCGCCTTTCCCTGGTCTAGCGTGACCACAGGGTGACTTCTGTCAATCACCGCCATTCCGAGGCCCTCCGCAGCCTTCCTATACGAGCCAGCCTTCCTATACGAGCCAGCCTGCGCCGGTGTTCCGCCCCTGGTTCTTTTGGGACGTCTGTCTGTAGGCGTGCTAGAGTCCGAGCGCGTCCTCTTCTGACTCGCACTCCCCTCTTGCGCCTTTACAGGTTCCTCAACTGTCCACGTCCCAGTCGCCATTTTCTATGTGCTCTGGAGCTTCTTTCTTTGCGCCCCAGAAACACGCTTGAACTGCCGGGGCAGTCCCTCTACCCCTACAGTAGGGTCCTTACTGGTGGAGGGACCCCCAGAGTCCGGGGACCTCGCCGCCCTCTGGTGGGACCCAGCCTCCAGCTTGGGTGTCCTGGACAAGTCTGTGGCCGAAGCTAACCTCCGATCCCCGTATCGACGTTGGTTGTGAGATCTCCAGAGTCCGCAGACGCTCGTCTCCGTTTCCGGAATAGATCAAGGCACGAGTCTAGCCGGAACCACTCCTCGAGCCTAATTGGGTTGAGCCTCTTTATGATCTTTATGTTGTTCCCACGAGAATAGGGGAGACACTGTCCACATCATCAGAACCCCCCTGTGTGGTGCAAGGCGGATTGCCCGGTACTCCAGAGGTTCCGTTCACGACACCATCACCCTGGTGCCATCCATCCCTAGGCACGAGTCACGTGACACTGTAGATTGGGGGAATTTATTTCGACCTCCTTGTCTAGATCCGTCATGGTTTGCTATCAGCAGGGTCACCTTGTGCAGGATGTGGCTTTTCACAGCGCATGATGGTCTTGAAAAAGCTACATCGAAAGCTTATGTTGTTGTTTCCACTTCCTCAACTTGCCCCCTGGCGAACAAAAAACCATTGGGATTTGGATCATTTTTGATGACACACTGTATATTGATCGTATACTCTGCATCGATTCTGTTAACTGAGCATTCCTGTCTGAAGCTTTGGCTTCAATATGAGCTCTTCACTACGAAAATCAGTTGACGAGTAAAAAATAATGCCCAAAAACACAAAAGCTCTTTTTTGTCACCAGCCTGTAAATAAAACAGATAAACGGAAAATTCAAACACCATCTTGTAGTTGTCAGTGCTTCTATGGGACGCCTCTAGTGTCGGGTTAGTCTCCTGTGTTAAAGACACTGTGTGAGATCTTGCAGAATCTGAGATCACATGTGCTGCTTCCTGTTTCTTAATAGCTCTTTCATTCGGGCTAGTATTTGTACAGCTTCATTATATTCAAATATTCTTTGAAATTCTTTCGCATTTTTTTCAGAGGCAACTTTACTTAAAACGGCCTTGTTTGCCGCTTTCAAAGCTAGCTCACTATGTTGCCACCATCTAACTTGTCAGGTCAGGTCAGAGGCTTCTCATGAATATGTCTATATAACTTTTTCCAGTTGCCAAGGCAGTTATCTGCACAAAGTTTGGAGCAAACCACAGAGGACAATATGCAATACTATTTCTATAAAAAAACATGGTTTGGATTAACAGATATTTCAAAAACTGGGATCTATGAGTATCAATAGATGCCAATGACAATATTGTCTGATAGATAGATATAGAACATTAAACCTTGCATCAGAATAAATGGTGTCATCATAATATGTTTGCAGACCCACTATATTGTATGTTTTTGCTGTTACATATTTTCTCAATCTCACTCAGGGGTAAACACTGGAAATAGGCTCACCTTAAGTAAACCAAAAAAATTCTATTCAAGATTTCTCTTTTTTAGTAAAGACGTTTTAATTCATTTTGTGTGAAGTTATATTTTCCATAATATGCTTTATCTACTGCTAAATTTGGCTTACTTATGATTATACAAAGTGTTTCGCATAAGAACAGACACAGAGCAGGGGCATGTAGGGGAACCCAAAATATTGTGAATTAACACAACTTATTCCTATACTAAGTTGCACCGCAGAGAAGCTATAGGCCTTCAAAGTGGGGTTTCTAATGTCGAAAAAAATCAATATCTCAGTTATGCTTGTACTTAGAAGAACTAAATTTAGTACACGTTTTGAGTGTACCAAGAGCAATAATCGCCAGTAATAAGAATTCAATTGAAGCATTTTAAAGGGTTGATAAGGGATGACTCACCCTTAAAATGTGACAGAATTTTTTAACCTATTGGCAGATTCAAAAAATTATTATTTCATTTAATGGGAAATTTAATTCTAAAACTTTTATTATGCTTATTAATTTTAAAAAAAACTTCGTCGTTTTCAACAACATTCCAAATAACTAAATACACGTGTTAGAGCTGTGTTATTTAAAATCATTGTAAATTCAAACGTTGGCTATGAAATTTAACGTCCGACATGATAATCAGCAATCAGGAAAATAAGTCATTTTATTTTAGTAATATTTGCTGAGTGTTGTGAAAATGGCCGGGAAGTTTTCATTTAGCGAACAAGTTGACATGCTATTAGTGTTAGGTTGATTTTTTTCGAAATTATAAACCCCACTTTGAAGGCCTATAACTTCTTAGGGGTGCAATTTAGTATAGGGATAAGTTGCGTTAAATCACAATATTTTGGGTTTCCCATACATGCCCATGCTCTGTGTCGGTCCCTATGCGAATCACCCAGTATAATAATTTATTGAACAATAAATAATTGTACAAAACAACTTACCAAGTTAAGTCAGAGCCTGGTTGTTTAATAACATTAAAAATCACCTAAGTTAAAGACTTGTTGGTGATACTAGTAACATTATTCTCTCTGAAAGAAAACTATTGCACATAATCTGAAATTGTAAAGCAATTCAAATAAAAAACCAAAATTATCTGTGTTAGATAATATGATACTGAATTCTTTTTTTTTTACTTTACAGCAATGTGGATGATGTTCATGACATACTAGATGACATTGCTGAAGGCCAAGATGTAGCTAACGAAATAGCCAATGCCATTAGCAACCCAATAGGTTTTGGAGATGACATTGATGAAGATGAGTTGAACGATGAACTAGAACAACTTGAACAGGAGGCTCTTGAAGGCGAGCTCGTTGCTGTGCCTGGACCTGCCCAGCTGCCTGATGTGCCCCAAGATGAGATTAAAACCAAACCTAGTAAGCATATGTTTTGTATAAATATTTAGGCATTATCGTAGAATTTATTTTTTTATTTTATATATTTACCCATTTTCTATTTACCAATCAGATTCAATATTTCGGGTTGTGTAGAGTCTAATTACACGCAACACGTATAGGGGTAATCGTAGTTACCTATACATAGGTCTGGTGAAATTTGAAAACTAAGTTTAAAAATAAGAAAACAAGAGAAATATAAAATGCCATAGAATGCCCATCTCCCCGTGGGTCCGGGCCTGAAATAAAAGAATAGGCTCAAGGTAACCCCTGCCTGTCATAAGAAGCGACTAACGAGTCAAGCACTGGCAAGGGTCTGGTCCAGATGAGCCTAGAGGGAGGCAGATATCTCTGGGGTGACCGGATTTTGAGGCCTCCATTGTGGGCTTCGAAACAATTGACCTCGCTTGGTTGTTACTCGGGAGCACTGTTCCAAATGCTTTCGCCTTGGGTTAAGCGCTGGTGGGTGTCAGTTCCAAACAAACCCGGAGCGAGTTGAGATCTCTGGGAAGAGGTATGCACATGTATTTTGAGACCCCCACTGTGTGCTTTGAAATAAACAAACGATCTGGCTTTGGTGATGCTTGGTAGCGGGACCTCAGTGGGATGTCGCCTTGAGTCTGGTACTGGCGGGTGTCGGGTCTACACAAAGCTTGAGGAGAGCTGAGATCTCTAGGGGCGGATTACTACTGGAGGTTGAGGCCTCCTCTGTGAGCTTCAGAACGGGCAAACAACCTCTGTCCATATTACCGCCTCGAGTCAAACACTGATGGATGTCGGGTCCGGACGAACTTGCAGAGGGCTAGCTCTCTGTGAGCTTCGAAATGGGCAAGCGACTCCACTTAGATGGCAGTACACCTGTCAAGCCAACTTTCACCCTCCAAAAAGATTGATCCCCCACAGCGAGGTAAATTTGATGGGTGAAATTTAAACAAGTAGACGTGAGTCACAATAGACCTAAGGTCCTGGTGGAGGGACTGAAATAGCCCACTCACATTGAATCTAAACTAATCTAGAGAGCCCAAATTTAATTTAGGATTCAAAGCAAGCATTCAACAAATGATTTATTTTCCTAATACATTCGTAATTGCATTTAATCTATTATCTCAATTTCTTTTTTAATGCCTTTTTTAAATCTTAAAATTTTTAGTTCTTTGGGTATTTTATTAAAGGTTTCTAATGCAGAAATTTTACTACTCTTAAAACTAATAGTTTTGTTATATTTGGCATAGGCAAGTCTTTATTTTAGTGAATTTTCATTAAGAAAATTACTACGCACTGCTGCGTCCCGAATTTCTTTTCTTACAAACATGCATTATATTTCGATGGAAAATGCAATAACATAAGCGTGTTCGATTAAAAAAATAATAATTTGTATCACCAACGACTTATGGGCCACCCTGTGATTGTAGAAATATTTTTTAAGATGTAGCTCAAGACACCCTATGTATGCAATTTTTTTTTTGTATCTTATATAATAACGGATATATTGAGCTTTACTGATTTTTTACGAAAATTCGATAAAAATGATATACCATTAACCGATAAACTCTATAGCCAACACTACTCCAAAACATCAGAGAAAGGTTCTATTTGAAATGAATTTTTTGGAAACATTTTGGTAAAATGAAGGACAATGACATTTGAAGCTAAGACTTCAGGCTTTGTAAAACATTCTTCTTGAGGCATTTTCTTTTCATAGCACGTTTTAAATCGCGACTTTGACGTTTTAAGGAAAACCTCAATTTATTTTTCTTTAAATGCCCATAACTTTTTTGTGTTTCAACTTACAGATCTAAATTTTGGTATGTAATTTCTCTATAATGATATAAACCTGCGAACCATTTGGATACCCTTACTTTATTATTTCCGGAGACATAAATTTGCTTCGAGAGAAAACACAAAATTTTACAGGGAAACCTGGGCCGATTTTACTGGCTGACGAACTTGTTTAAACCACTTGCAAAAGGAGGGTATTCACCAAATTTAATCAAAATCAGCCCATTATTTTTTGAGTTATTGGTGTGACACACACCCGCGCGCGCGCGCGCCACGCACGCACGCACATAAAAACAAACATATGCGTATTTCAGCAGTTAATTGTCTTGTCTTATGACATTGATTTTATATTTGTGTTTTTTTCAGAGAAAGTCGCAGAACCAGAGGATGATGATTTAAAGCAGTTGTCATCCTGGGCATCATAAATGGTTAAGTAAGAAAATTTGCATAAATTTACAATCAGTTAAATACATTGTTAACCTGCGTATTATAATGGTTCAGAGGCAACGTTATGCAGTTAAATATAAAAATTTAGATAATACCAATAATGCTTGTAATTGTGTAAATATCATATTTTATTATAATATAAGCAGCATTAAATATTCTTTGCGTAATGCACGTTGATTATAAATAGGAATATATATTTTTTGTGTTTTCTGGTTAATAAATTATTTTATACTAGGTTGTTTTTTATTATTATTATTTGCAAGTCACCTGTGAAACAAATACTATTAAACCTTGATAATTTGAAGTCATAGACAATGTTGAAGCATTTTGAGTTATTAAAAGGCACTACTTTAATTGCCTTTTTGTAAGTATTTAATCTTTTAAAATACTGAATGTTACTTTAAGTCAATTAGATAAAGGCATCAAATCCAAAAGATCAAAATAAATTTAAATAAAACTATTCTGTATGTAGCAAGTGCATTTTTATGAATTTTTTTTCTACGAAAATTCACTAAAAAGTATTACAGTCAACGCTCTCTAAATTGAACTCTCCTTAATTGGTGTATATATATATATATATATATATATATATATATATATATATATATATATATATATATATATATATATATATATATTAAAAAAAGTTTGGTGCAACACTCTGTATAAATAGAAATAATTTTAAAATATGCACTCGTGGAGCATCTATTGCCTCGAGAAAATCGCATTTTGAAATACAGCCTCAGTGAGGAGCTATCTTCCGTTCTCACACCGATAAGACATCCTATATATATATATATATATATATATATATATATATATATATATATATATATATATATATATATATATATATATATATATATATATATATATATATATATATATATATATATATATATATATATATATATATATATATATATATATATACCGTACATACTATCAAAATAACCAATCAAGGAAATTTGACAAGGAGAAGAAAGAAAACCATCCTGAGAACAAGTATGGAAATATGGAACCACAGTTTAACCAAATACGATATGGGCAATTAAATGTACAGGAAAATACAAAGCCAAACACAGCATAGAAAAATACTCCTGACGAAAATGTTTAGAGGGCAGCACACGATTACAAAATAATATAATAAATTATAGTCGCCCGAGGAAATTTTTAAATTTGCAAGACCAAAATGTAAACGAAAATGAGGTTAATTTAGTTTTTATAGATGCCAATTTACATCATAATGATAACCCGGTGAAAATTTTAATTGATACAGGTTCAGAAGCTTCATTAATAAATAAAAATATTTTGGAAAAATATAAGAAATCATTTTTTATATAATATATCAAAAACATCTCTTGTTAATGCCAAAGGCAGAAAAATATGTGAGGTAGTAAATGACTAGGAAATATGGCGTATAAAAGTATACAGGCTAGGTAGCAACAGAGCAGTAGGAACAAGAAGCAGTGCTAAGAAATTAAAAGGTATGGAATACAATATAATAATGGGGTCAGATGAATTAAAACAGAAAAATGTAGCGATTGCAGTTACAAACTGAATATAGTAAAGGTTAATAATGAAAATACATTACCGGCTTTAGGGTGGGGCGGTCGCTCAGGGCTCCGGGGCTCAGGGGCGCCGCGCGCGCCAACGAACCCTCACAAGAGGTGTGCATCTACTTTGTTACCGCACCACAACATTCGTGTTAACAAATTACGATAAACTCATTTAACAGCCATCTCATAATGACCTACTAAAACAATAAAAAAACACCTGCTGTTCATTCGGGGAATCCCCCTGTAGAGTGAATCGAAATAATATTTCATTTTAGTAGGTACACTTCTTTGTAAACATTGGCTAGAGCGGCTTAATACATATTGAGTGTTGAATATTATTGTGATTGGTTAGAAGAAATCATAGTGTAAAGTGAATAGTGACTGAAACGGGTGTCGTGACTGTAACAATTATATATGTTAGTTTTTTTGGTAAGTTCGAACAAACAACATGTTTAACTTTTAGTTAATTTTTTTTTTAACTAATTAAGTCTAAACATACATTTTCTTTATTTTGTTCTAGATGTAATATTAATACAGACAATAACCGCAATAATTTACGAGATTAATTAATTCATGACAGAAAAGAAATAAATTATAAAAAAAGCTTTCTGATTCAGAAAATCGGAAAAGAAAAGCTGAAAAGGAAAAAGGTTTTGTAGAAACTAAAAAACATATGAATATCCAAAAATACTTCAAGTATTCAAGAGTTATATTAAATTTAAAAGAAATATGCTACCCAATTAACTTCTTTTATTTTAATATATAACTATACATAAGTATTATATCATTATCATATAATAAAGGGCGCCAAATGATTGGCTCGCCCTGGGGCGCCTGGGTGGTTAAGACCGGCGCTGTGAAAATATGTATATGGTAAGAATGAATGAAAAGTATAGATGGTGTAGCTAAAAAGAAGGTATAGAATAATCACATGAAATATTAAAAATATAATGATATAGATAAAGTAATAAAGAATAGAGACATTAAATGATATAAGAAGAGGGAATTATAAAATCTAATTAAATATTGAAGAATTTGAAGTAAAAAAGCAACTTACGTATGATATGCAGGTCAAGTAAGCACAGCTAGATAGGTATAAGGTGAATAAGATTGGAAAAAAGGGGGTAGAAAATATTTAAAACAAGTACAAATGTTATTTACCAACTATTAAAATATATGTACCTAAAAGGCTCACTTGAAACAGACCGTAGTTCACTTACTGATTCATAATTCTCAGTAAAGTGTATATAAGAAGGATATATGGAAAAATTCTCCACATCTTAGGCATGAAGGGGCTTAAAAAGATCTAAGAGTAATTAAAGCTGGCGTAAAAGAATTCGCCAAATATAAAAATATAATCAGTAAAAAAATAGGTTATGAAAGTTAAATCCTCGCGTGGATGTTTTAAGGAAGCCTATATTGGTCTAAGTGCCCTTGGATAGGATCTTGTGTAGTAGCGCACTTTTGGATGTGTTTTTCACTTCCTCGCAGTGCCTCCTCCACGACTTCTTCTTGGCGTCCCTCAGTATTTTATTATAGCTCGTTAGGACATATCTATATCCACCCCATGCCCCCAACCTTTTGGCCGCGTTGAACAGCTTACGAACCTGCGTCCTCCTTTGTCTGAGGTCTCCGTTCCACCGGACGTTCCTGGTGGACGCCCTCATTTTCAGGGGGCAGTTGGTCACTCCTCCAGCCTCATATTGGTTTTGGTTTTATTTGTATTAAGTGTATATAAGAAAGATAGATGGAAAAATTCTCCACATCTTAGGGATGATGGGGGTTTAAAACATCTACGAATAATTAAAGCGGGCGTAAAAGAATTCGCCAAATATAAAAATATAATCAGTAAACAAATAGGTTATGAAAGGTAAATTCTCACGTGGATGTTTTAAGGAAGCATATATTGGTCTGAGTGCCCTTTGAATAGGATCTTGTGTAGTAGCGCACTTTTGGATGTGTTTTTCACTTTCTCACAGTGCCTCCTCCACGACTTCTTCTTGACGTCCCTCAGTATTTTATTATAGCTCGTTAGGGCATATCTATATTCATCCCATGCCCCCAACCTTTTGGCCGCGTTAAACAGCTTACGAACCTGCGTCCTCCTTTTACTGAGGTACGTTCCACCACAGGACATTCCTGGTGGACGCCTTCATTTTCAGGGGGCAGTTGGTCACTCCTCCAGCTTCATATTGGTTTTGGTTTTATTTGTATTTCTCTTCTTCATGTTGTTCCCACGAGAAGGGGGGGAAATACTGTCTACACTATCACAACCCCTGTGTGATGCATGGCACTCTGGAGGGTTGCCCGGTACTCCAGAGGTTCTGTTCACGACACCATCACCCTCGTGCATTCATCCCTAGGCACGGGTGACGTGACACCGTGAATTGGCGGAGTTTTCTCGACCTCCACGTCTAGATCTGCCATGTTTAGTTATCAGCAGTCACCTCGTGCAAGATGCGGCTCTTCACCGCGCATGACGGTCTTGAGGAAAGCTTCATCGAAAGCTTATGTTGTTGTTTCCGCTTCCTCAGCTTGCCCCCTGGAGTCCTTTGGCCCCCTGACTCCTCGACCCCCTGTAATGTTATTAGTGAATTTTCTTAGAAAAAATTAACTAATAGAGATATCCTGACTTTTGAATTTTGAAAAAAAATTATTTAAATGAGCGCGAGCTAGGACCCTCAGAATCCATATGTGGTCAGTTTCAATATATATATATATATATATATATATATATATATATATATATATATATATATATATATATATATATATATATATATATATATATATATATATATATATATATATATATATATAGTGTCACAACCAATGACGTATAGAGAGTAGACAAGTAATGTTCATTTATGTAGTGGATATAAAAGTGTTACGCAAAATTGAACGTCGGCCATTTTATGGGATGTAAACAGTTTTCAATGATTTGTGTTTTTTGAGTGAAACCTGAATGAAACCTTCCAATATTTAAATCAAACTAAAATGGTTGTGTGTGCGGCTTATGGTTGTAAGAATCGAAGTAACAAGGAAGATCCGGAATTTCACTTCACAGGTAAGTTAATTAATTGCCACTTGGGACTCTTTGCATTATTTACAGCATATTTCTCGATTGAGGTAACTAATGACTGTGTGTTCTCAGTATAAAGTTGCAATAAGTATATATCAAGGAATTTTACTATTTATCACCAATTTCCTCGATATTTTCATTCATGATTACCATTTTTTACATCGGAATGTGTTGAACACGTGATTGTTTTACCACACATTTCGCTGGGGCTGTACAATTATCCTGAAAATGTCCATGCAGGCATGCACTGGCATGTTGAGACGTGAATTACGAAAATGAGCAAAGAAATCTGCAATACTTATTACTTCTGGATTTTTACTTGATTTCCCGAAAGTTGAATGTAGCTATATTCATTGGAATAAAATGTATGTACACATCAAATAACTTATTCTTTTATGATATTTATCAACATTTTCATTATC
Source organism: Tillus elongatus (assembly GCA_964006375.1). Lineage (NCBI taxonomy): Eukaryota > Metazoa > Arthropoda > Insecta > Coleoptera > Cleridae > Tillus > Tillus elongatus. The sequence goes on from OZ023264.1 coordinate 110,883,559, forward strand.
TGAGCTCCAAAGTACATGTTCACCATAGAAGATAACTTTTATCTCATAACTAATTTCCCAGATATAAAAACTTCTGACCTAGTTCTAGTTTCTCAATCATTATCAAAGACATATATGTTATTCCATTCAATTTTCATGATTTCAGATTTCCTCTCAAGGACCCGCAAAGGCTTGATGTTTGGCTTCGCAACATGAAACTTACAGAAGATTGGAAACCTTCAGAAAACAGTAGACTGTGTTCAAAACATTTTACAGTGGACCAGTTTTACCATATTAGTGGACAAATGCATTTACTAGATGAAGCAGTACCTACAATATTTCCAGAACTTCCACAATATTTACAGCCAGTCAGACCGAAGAAGGTAACATATATTTTAAAGTTTGTTTAATGTGTTTCGTGATCTCATTATAATAGAAAGAAGTGCTTGTCACAAATATCTTGCTCATTAGCTTCGTACTATACAACGTGTTTCGCATAAGAACTGACACAGAACAAGGGCATGTAGGGGAACCTAAAATATGGGGATTTAACACAACTTACCCATATACTAAGTTATAGAGAAGTTATAGGCTTTCAAAGTGGGGTTTCAAATTTCGAAAAAATTGAATATCTCAGTAATACATCAAATAAGAAAAACCAAATTTAGTACACGTTGTGAGTGTATCAAGGGCATTAAACGAGTTCAGTTGAAGTATTTTAAAGGGTTGAATAGGAGTGATGTAACCTTAAAATGTGACAGAATTTGTTAACATGTCTGTGGATTTAAAAAATGATTCCATTTTATGGAGAATTTAATTTTAAAACTTTTTAGTCTTGCTATTTTTCAAAAAACGCCGTTTTCAAGAAAAACCCTAATAACTAAAGACACATATTTTATCAATGTTACTTAAAATCGTCCAAAATTCAATAGTTGCCTATGACATTATTCAACTTGGCAATTAGAGGTATTTAATTTAGCAACTGTTTGCTAATTCTTTTGAAAATGGCCGGAAAGTTTTCATTTAGTGAACAAGTTGACATGCTATTAGTGTTTCTGTGGAGAAAACAGCAGAAATTGTCTTGAAGAATATCAAAGAAGATTTCCTAATCGTGTGTCCAATGGAGAAACCTTTTCCAATGTTGAAAGACGAGCTCGAGAAACAGGCAAGTTTAACAGTAGCACTCGAAAACGTGCTATTGCAATCAGGGCACAAGGCGAAGCACTTATTTTGAACACAATTTCAGATGAACGACATATTTGTATTAGAAATGTATCTCGACAAACTGGTATATCGCAAACTTCTGTACACCAAGTTCTCAGGCGTAATCTACCACACCCATATCATGTCCAAAAATTGGAAGAATTTTTACTGGAATATTTGGTTAAGCGAGTTACTTAATGTCAGTTTGTTTTATGTCAAGATTTTAATTTTCAGAAAAAAAAAAATTTTGCTGATGAGGCTTGTTTTACCCACATAGCTATTACAAATTTACTTAACTATCATGAGTATTCTAACGTGAACCTTCATTCTGTAATTCCTCGACATTTCCAACACGAGTTTGGAATAAATGACTGGATCAGTATTATTGATCGGTATCTAATTGGTCCAGCTATTTTATCAGATCAACTAAATGGCGAAAGTTATTTGGAATTTCTCCAAAACACTCTTACAGATTTACTTGCCGCTACAACTCAGACTGGAATATTGGTTTATGCCTGATGGAGCACCGCCTCATTGTAGTAATATTGTCAGCCTATTTTTAAACTACCAGTATTAAAATAAATGTATTGGACGAGGCCATAAATGCCCACAAGTTTGCCCCACACGATCACCACACCTCAACAAATGTGTCTACATTGTTTGAGGAACGCTAAAGGAATAGTCTAATCTTCGCCAGTTGCGTTCTGAGAAGAACTGTGGAATCGTATTACGAACAAATGTAACTTTACATGAAATAATGAGCAGTTATTGAAAAGAGTAGACATCAATTTTCAATGAAGAATAAATTTATTCTTGAGAGAAAACTGTGATCATTTTTAACAATTTCTATAACGTATCAGTAGCAAATCTTTTATCTCTCCTGTTTACCTTCTTTGTTTTCCTAATTAATTATTCTTATTCACATTTTTTGCTGGTTGTCAAGTTTCACGTGCTTGTCAAGTTTCATGTATAATTTCATAGGCAACTATTGAATTTTCGATGATTTTTGGTTTTTCTTGAAAACGACCTTTTTAAAAAAATAGCAGGAGTAAAAAAGTTTAAAAATTAAATTCCGCATAAAATGGAATAATAGTTTTTTAAAATCTGCCAAAAAGTCTGTCAAATTTTAAGGGTGCATCGCCTCTATTCAACCCTTTAAGATGCTTCAATTGAACTCTACTTACCATGTATAAATGCTCCTGATACACTTAGAATGTGTACAGAATTTGGCTTTTCTAAGTGGAAGTATTACTGAGATATTAATTTTTTTCGAACTTTGAAACCCCCCTTTGAAGGCCTATAACTTCTCAGGGGTGCAACTTAGTATAGGGGTAAGTTGCATTAAAGCACCATATTTTAGGTTCGTCTGCATACCCTTGCTCTGTGTCGCCTCTTACGCGAAACACCCTGTATTTTCCAAATATCCAGCTTGATAGGCGACAGGGCAACTCATTTGCATTATTCCCTTGACAATATGAAGTGGTCTGAATTACTGCGTTAGTTATATATAATGGAAAACACATTACAAAAACGTAAAAACTTTATATGTAGACATTGTTGTTGGTATCGTGCTGTAGTCGAAACTAGTCATATTCTGTAGTCAAAAATTTGAATATACATGTTGATGACGAGCTCCTATTTCCTATTCACCTTTTGAAAATAGCAAGCTTATGTATAATGTCACTGTATCGAAATTAAGAAAATATTATTGCAATTTTGGGGTTCTCATCATCCTTGTTGATATCGTAGAAACTCCAAAGAGGATAAAATTAACTCTCATCACCATATCATCTGTTACAGCGAAAGAAGAATCCACAAGCTACTGCTGGACCATCTACTTCAACATCTACTTCGGTAACCACTCCAGTGCATGAAACTTTGACATCACATCAGGTCCCAAATGATACACCAAGAAAGAAAAAAATAAAGAAATAACTATTTCAAGAAAAAAAAAAGTGAGGTGAAAACAAAGAAAATTCGGGTGCTGACACAGAAACTGAAAAGGTCTAAAAAGAGAGTTATATCCCTCAAACACATTTTGAGAGATTTGAAGCAAAAAAATTTAAAATAATGTGTGTGTGTTTATATATATATATATATATATATATATATATATATATATATATATATATATATATATATATATATATATAAACTTTGACATCACATCAGGTCCCAAATGATACACCAAGAAAGAAAAAAAATAAAGAAATAACTATTTCAAGAAAAAAAAAAAGTGAGGTGAAAACAAAGAAAATTCGGGTGCTGACACAGAAACTGAAAAGGTCTAAAAAGAGAGTTATATCCCTCAAACACATTTTGAGAGATTTGAAGCAAAAAAATTTAAAATAATGTGTGTGTGTTTATATATATATATATATATATATATATATATATATATATATATATATATATATATATATATATATATATATATATAACTGTTCTTTTCTATAATAAAGTTTATGTGGTGTTTACTTTGCATATTGTTTTTGAGATGCCATACATTCTTTATGTATATATTTTGTATCATGTTGGTCAAATATATTACTATTGGTTGGATAAACGTTCTCTTTAATTGATGTGTAATTTAGTATCTGTTGGTGATGTGACTTGTACATTTAGATATGATATGGAAGCCTTTTGTGTGAGTTGAAACTCTCACTTTTTATCGACAATTTGGAAGATACTTGTGAAATATGATTGTATGCCTTCAGCTAATAATAATAATAATAATCTATTAGCAACCAAGCTATACAGATATTCTTATCACTACGTCATACCTTAAACTATTTTCAATTTTAAAATATACTTTACATACTCTTTCCCTAATAAAAATTTTCTTTAATATAAACTATTTCTCTTCTAAATACCTGCAAATTTCTACTTTTCTTTACATTTATTGGTAACTTTATAAATATTTAAACCCTTATAAAACAATGAATTTTCTGTTCTTTGCTTCCTAGCCTTATTTACATAAATTTTCTCAGCATTTCTTGTATTATAACTATGTACATCATTTACACTTTTTATTTTATTGCACAAATATTGCGGTAACAATTTATTCACTATCTTGTAAATAAAAATCAAATTTAACAACACAAGTCTTTGATCAATACTCATAAATCCCAATGTGTCCTATATCTTTAATTGTAGCATATCTGTTAACACCTAATTTAATTCTCATGGCCCTATCCTGTAGTACCTGAAGTTTTTCTTTATCAGTCTAATAAACAAACATATTTTTTCAATTGGTTTTTGTGCAGATCACACATTTCCTAAACTGTTCAAAAGGAAGTTCTGATTGGACATTTAGAAATAAATAAGTTTATGGCCACATCTCTTCTGATTTTTCATTGTATTAATTTCAGGCTGTCATTGCGAATTCTTAATGGCAGTCATTTTTCGGTAATAAAAAAGTCTGGGCACAGCAAGTGCGATACGGTGAATTTTAATAAAAATGTGTTTAATGGCAAATAATATGTCCTTTTTTAATGAAAGCAGGCATCAAATTTGGTTAACAGTATAATTTTTATAGTAGAAAAAATGTATCGTATTTCACAAAAGTAACTATATTGTTGGAAAATGTATAAAAAAATTTCGAAAGTAAACTTAAAATGTTCCCGAAAAACCGGTGTCTTAGCCAACGAACCTTGGGTTCATTGAATTATTGAAATTTGAAGCATTTACAGAAAAATCGCTACCAAACCGCACTTCCTGCGTCCCGATTTTTTTCTTATAAGCATGCCTTATATTTCAATGGAAAATGCAATAATATAAGGCGTGTTCGATTAACAAAAAGAAAAAAAGAAAATGTATATCGCCAACGATTTATTGCCCACCCTGTGATTGTAAAAATAATTTCATAAAATGCAGCTCAAGACACCCTATAATTAACATATACATTTTTTTCTTGTAATCTTGTATGAGAACGGATATGTTGAGCTTTACCGTAGAAATGTGTTACCCAGTATACATGTAAACAGATAAAAACTGAAACTAACTCGGATTTGGGTTCTAGGGAGCCTAGTTTGCGCTCATTTGAAGAAATCTTTTAAAAATTCAAAAGTGGCGGTCTCAAGAATTTTTTCTACGAAAATTCGCCACAAATTACACACTATCAAATTATAAACTCTAAAACTACTGCCAAAGCATCAGAGAAAGGGTCTATTTAAAATGAATTTTTTGAAAATATTTTAGTAAAATGAAGGACAATGACCGTTGAAGCTGAAACTTAACGTTTTGTAAAAACATTTCTTGCCACATTTCATCTACATGATCCATATTCGTTTCAGATTCTTTCAAATCGTAACTTTGACGCTTTTAGAAGAAAAACTATAACATTTTCAAAATATGTTTTCTGGTAGTTGTTGACCTTTTTGCACCAGAAAACTTAACCTTTGTCTGTAATATACACTAGATTTTGTTATTGATACAAAATATTTTTGGTTTTGTGTGTTCCTCTGGTCATCAGTGGGACCCAATTTCTTTTTTTAAATCCCTATTCCTTTTAGTGAATTTTTATTTTTATAAACCACCAATAGAGAGATATCGATGGTGAGACTTTGCAAAAATTCTTTCAAATGAGCGCGAACTAGGACCCCTAGAACCCATATCCGGGCTCAGTTTCCATTTTTATATGTTTATATATATATATATATATATATATATATATATATATATATATATATATATATATATATATATATATATATCTATTTGTGTATCCAAGCGATAACTCAAAAAATAATTAACCGATTTCGATAAAACTCGGCAAGTGCCTTTCTTTTACTAATGGCCTGGACGTTAGCCAGGAAAATCGGACAGGGTTTTTCGGGAAAATTTTGAGTTTTCTTTCGAAAAAAAAAATTTTCCTCCAAAGATGACAAAGTAATTTTAATGTCATTTGGTGGATATGTTTCCTTGGGAGAGGCCTTACTACCAAAATTCAACTTTCGAAGTTTATAGAAAATTGAGTTATCCAAGTTTGAAGCATTTAATAAAAATTCACTACCATAACGCACTTGCTGCGTCCCGAACTTTTTTCTTTTAACCTAGAGATCTAAATTGTAGTACGGAGTATACTTTTTAACATAAACCTGCGTATCAAATTTGGTTGCCATAGCTTTGTTATTTCCGGAGATAAAAAAATCCGAAAGGAAATCCAACATTTTCCCAGAAAAAGTGGTTCGATTTTGCTGGAAAATAAATGTATCCAAGCCACTTGCAAAAGGAACGCACTCACCAAATTTGATTAAAATCGGCCCATTATTTTTTGAGTTATCGGTGTGATATATATATATATATATATATATATATATATATATATATATATATATATATATATATATATATATATATATATATATATATATATATATATATATATATATATATATATATATATATATATATATATATGGGTGTGTGTGTGTTTTAACATATAAAAATGGATATCTGTTTTGTGGTCCCTAGTTGGGGCTCATTTGAGGAATTTTTTCTACGAAAATTCACTAAAACACTCCATTGCGTGTTTATTTGCTCGTGAAAATGTGGATCTTTGGTATTATAGTAGTAAAAAAAAAATACTGCGTCCTGACCTAACTTTTTATGCCTATAAAAAAATGCTTTCGTGTGGGACTTTTTTTTATCAGAAAGACAGTAAATTTGTCAAAAAGTTTACTGGTACATGTATTTTCTATTTATTAATTTAAGTGTACACTATAAATGATTATTACATCAAGGAAGTAGATCAGGAGAAATGGGATTCGAAGAGATATAACATTTTCCATTTGGATATGATTCATATTATGTCCTTGAAGAAATCGGAAAAAATTCTTCAACTGACTGATATGAGCAGAAAGTTCTAATATTTGTGATTCGCTTAATAAAATATAAGTTAATTAATTATTATTTTTTGGATTTACCATTACTAATCCTGGTCATTTCTATACCCTTTAGCAGGCCCATACGGTACGCCGATGGCGTGACCTCGCTTGGGGCCCACCGCGAAAAGTGGTAACACTTTCATCCACCGGGTTATCTGTCTACTCTCTATACGTCGTTGGTCACAACGAACACTCTGGAATGACATTTCTGGAATATACCAGAGGTGACAGGTGTAGAGTAGTTTAGAATAGTGTGGAACGTCTAGAATCTCTATAGACAAGTATACATAGACGAGCGGTGCACAGAATAAGTTAGTTCAGTATAGAATAAGGTGGTGTGAAAGTGATTATAGAGTATAAAGCGAGTTAACAGTAAGTGTTGGTCTATAGGAAGCGATCATAGAAGGTGATAGTGGAATATAGTTCTATGGACATTTAATAATAGAGAAGAGATATATTTTAGTTGACACTGGTGTTGGAAAATAGTTGGTAATAATAAATTAGTAGTTTAGAAAGCTGTGTTTTGTTAGTAAACAAATCCAGAACCCCGTAGAACGTAACAACTGGTGTCAGAAGTGGGATTTTCAAGCTGCTAGCGGAAATATTTCCCAGAATATTCGTGGAACAACGTAGAAACTTCTAGAATCTCTGGAAGATCAGTGTCAGCAGTGATTGATAACTGGGTGTGTTCTTGAAACAGAATAAACTGTGTACCAGCTTTAAGTACGTCTATGCCTAAGACACGTAGTGCAATAGCCAATATGGACGCCCAGCTATTGGAATTAATTAAAGAAATGAAAGAAGAGGCCAGAAAAAGAGATGAAGAAGCCAGAAAAAGAGATGAAGAGGCTAAAGAAGAGCTGCGAAAAAGAGACGAAGAAGCGAAAGAAGAAATGAGAAAAAGAGATGAAGAGACCAACGAATAAATGAGAAAAAGAGATGAAGAGGTCAGAAAAAGAGACGAAGAGATAAGAGAGGAACTGAGAAAAAGAGACGAAGAAGTCAAAGAGCAAATGAGAAAAAAAGATGAAGAGGCCAGAAAAAGAGACGAAGAATCCAAAGACGAAATGAGAAAAAGAGATGAAGAAGCCAGAAGAAGAGATGACGAAACAAAGAAAGTTCTGCAAGAACAAGCCAGCAGAATTGAGAATATTACTTCGTGTGTGGACGAACGTATGAAGCAGGTAAAAGACGACATCTTCCAAAAAGTAGAAAGCAGAGTAAGGGGTATCAGCGACGATGTACATGACAAGCTGACGAATATACAGGAGGAAGTGCATCAGAAAATACAATCACTAGAAAATGAGTGCGAAACCCTAGCCAAAGGAAACATTAGGCTCGAGGATAGTTTAGAATAGTGTGGAATGTCTAGAATCTCTATAGACAAGTATAAATAGACGAGCGGTGCACAGAATAAGTTAGTTCAGTATAGAATAAGGTGGTGTGAAAGTGATCATAGAGTATAAAGCGATTTAGCGATTTAACAGTAAGTGTTGGTCTATAGGAAGCGATCATAGAAGGCGATAGTGGAATATAGTTCTATGGACATTTAATAATAGAGAAGAGATATATTTTAGTTGACACTGGTGTTGGAAAATAGTTGGTAATAATAAATTAGTTGTTTGGAAAGCTGTGTTTTGTTAGTAAACAAATCCAGAACCCCGTAGAACGTAACTATATATATATATATATATATATATATATATATATATATATATATATATATATATATATATATATATATATATATATATATATATATATATATAATATCTACTACTATATACATGTATAAATGTCTGATAAATTCTAAATCTTATAAAAACTATTTGGTACCAGATAATTTCTATGAAAATTCACTACCATAACGCACTTGCTGTGTCTAGACTTTTTATGAAATGTACACATTTAGATATGTGTACTGTTCTCCATTTTCTCGTTCTAATTACATTTCAATAATTCAGATACCAAAATATGAAAAATATATACACTTTGTATATTGTTCTAGTTTCATTTGCGTTTAACTTAATCTTATGACAGAAAGATTTAAAGAAAATTCTGTAATAAAGGAAAACGCGCGTCATCTTTTTTTCCTAAAATATATCCAAAAGTGACAAATTGTTTGCCGATGATAATGATGTTTGGAGTCTGGAAGTCACATCAATGCAAATTTACTAAACTCTAAAATGAAGTACTAAAAGGTTTGATTTTAAAATACAGTCATACTCGGAAATATTTGACAATTGGCAATGTAACACTGCTTTTCTTCATGACGTCATTGTCATTACACTCTTATCGTAAAAGTATTATTTATATACGTGTTTCGGCATTTGCAATCAAATTAGATAATAAATAAATAATTTTAACTGAAACATTCCGAGTGGTATTTATATATAGTATTACGTTAGCAAAATAAATCTGCAAATTGAAGTTGAGCTGGATTTTTAACCTGTAGATAAATGTTGGCAGACTGAGTGGATGCAATGCTGTTGGTGCCTTATGAGATTTAAACATCAGATTTGTGAAACGTTTTCCATTTTTACTTTTTAGCATCGTTCTTTAAATGTCACTGTTTAATTAATGTATGGGTATTGTTTATTTGTTTGTTTGTGAATGATTCAACACGTAAATACTAATAAAACACATAAGGAGCAAGTTTTAGTTAAAAATGAGCGATATATAGACAAAGTATGTTAGAGGTAAGCAAAATGTTACATTGCATGTGGCATCTTCTGTAATTTATCGAAACACATGGGTACCTATCAATGGATGAGTTTTGGAAGAAAATCACCCATTGGAGGTAACAATGGTAAAACAATGGTAACCATGAATACACAATTAGACAAGTCAGGCCTCTAAAATATCATCATTTATATCGCCTTGACATCTTCGTGGACGGCTGGACGAACTGACAATTGCCTATGCTTGTTTCACCAACCTATTTGCCTCATTGTATCGATATCTCTATTTCGCAGGCCACATTATTATGTTATCCATTACAAGCATTAACCTGACCTTTGGTATACCTTTAACTCTAACTCTATATCCATGCAGCTGGCAAACTTTGATAAAGGTGTACAGAGAAAAAATATGTAATTTCCATTTTATTTAATATTATTTGTCTTGTAAGATATGTAAGAGAGGGAAAAAGATAATATATGACGGGAGTCTCGCGACAGTAAAAACTCGATTGCATTGATCATGTGCACTTCACAGATTATTTTAAGCAACGAAATAAAAGATCTCCCTAGCGTGCTCTTTACATACAATCCTGCCAACTGACCTTCCTCACCTGCCCTGACATCAGTTTGTCCAATCAAAAGCTAAAAGAAGGAAAAAGGGGAAGGGAAAGTACATTATGCTCACATGAATGGCAGGGTTGTTTCCTTTTTTTTCAGGACTCGTCCGCGACTTTGCCGCTCCGATAGCACTGCAGCCTTTGGCTTATTGTGCATGCCCTTAGTCTTCACCCATTCTAAAATAACTGTGCCTTGAACTAGTCTGCACAGCGATTGGTAGGGTGAAGTTTTATATTGCTCTGCCTCCAGTCTAGACTGACCGTAGATCACTTGTATTTTGCGGTCCAGAACTTTACACCCGCACCAGATGTGCTGGGCTGGTTCCTTCCCGTCGCCGCAGAGTCTGCATGCGAGGTCCCCCTCGAACCGCGCCATTTTATGCAGGTGTTTCTTAACGGTCATGTGTCCCGTCAAAAGACTTGTTATGTTTCTGAGCTGTCCCCTGCTAAGATTTAGCAGCTCTACAACTCTTTTTGTACTGGGTTCGTCAATTACTGACTTCCCATGTCAGAGCCCTGGACAGTTTGCCCAGTACACCTTGTGTTCGTTTCTGACCCAGGACTTAATGGCTTCCCTGGCCGTGCCATTTTGTCACGCCCAGAACCGGTTCTGGTCCCACAAATGGTTCTGCTGACCCTCTCTCCGAGGAAAATACTATGACTTACCCTCGGTCCTTCCGAATAAACACCTGCCCCCGTCCCACGCTCCCCGCCAGATCGGTCCGTGAACCAGACGAGCGCGTCCCGTGGTATGCCCGACGTCTCCTCCCGCCATGCCTCGCGGTCGAGTATTTCTACTTCCCTTCCTCTTTTAGCTTTTAATTAGGCAAACTGATGTAAGGAAAGGCCAGTTGAGAGGACTGTGTGTAAACAGCATGCCATGGAGGTCTATTATTTCGTTACTTAAAATATCCTACGAAGTGCGCGGATTAATGCAATCAAGTTTCTACTGTCGCGAGACGCTCTTAAATTACGTACTATTTTTGTTATGTCTATGAGACTATAGAATAATAAAGGAAATTTAGTCATCTGAAAAATCTACTAGTAGTTGGGATGCTAAAAATTTTGACAGTTGACAATTCCTAAATACTTTTCAAACTGTTCGTTTGGAAAATGTTTTCAATTCGTTTTTATACATACATATTCTCTTATCATTTTTTTATATTCTCGAATATATACATATTGAACTGTTTGTAAAATATTGATAATTTACCCCAGGAATTTTAGTAAATCTGTAAAAAATGTTCAGGTGAGTGATAATTATTATCAAGCACCAACAAAAAGTAAACAGAAGAGATAAATATATTTTAAGAATTTAAATTCATTAGGTATCACGATTTTGACTGAGTTCATTTCTATATTATTAACACCTTTAAATCTGCAAAATGAATTTCTGTGTATCTACAAAGTACTTTTGTGGAAATAAATTAACAAATACCAGTAATTTTCATTACTACGAAGACGCAATTCTTATTATAGAAGCTGGAGATCCTAGAGGTTCTAGAGCACAATGTGTATCACCACCAGCTCCAGAGGACGGACCCGATCCTGGACAACCCGATTTGATTGAAGACCTTGACGCATTTGAAGATATACAACCTCCGCCTAATCCACAACCACTTCCTGTTCCGCAACTACCTGATCTAGGGCCCCCTAATCTACAACCGCCAAATCCAGAACCACCTAATCTACATCTACCTGCACCAGTTGCCCCACAGTATTTACCACCTGCTGAGTTTCTTAATATTGTATTTCAACAGCAAGTGCATCCACCTTATCAACATGGAGCTGAATATTTTCAACTGCAACCAGATCCTGAGCCAGACATGGCAGAGGAAGGTCAACCTGAAGATGCAGGTTTTGTTGAACAACATTATCTAGGAGGACAAGATGAGCCAGATGCAGGTAATTTTTATGTCAATTTAACTTATTAAAATGTCTAACTTAATTTGAAATATGAAAGAATTGCTCAATATTTGAACAACATATATTTTGCGCGTCTGACAATAACTGATACGTTTAACTGACATTGTGAACATTTGAAATAATTTCTAAATAGTTTGAACATAACCAGACTGATATTTACAACAACCAATGAAGATTCGTATACCAATACAGTAAGTCGCCGCCTAACGTCCTAGTTAGGGACCTACCAATGGCGTTGTCAAGTGAAACGACGTAAAATGAATAATTGGGAATGAATAGAATGTACATTCATATGTACAGGGTGATTCACTTAACTTTGTCACCCAATTTTTTCCGTTATTAGTGAATTTTCATTAAGAAAATTCACTATAGAGAGGTATTGATAGTGAGATTTTTGGAAAATTTCCTCAAATGAGGGCGAATTAGGGCCCCTAGAACTCAGATACAAGGTCAGTTAAAAAGTTTATTTATTTATATATATATATATATATATATATATATATATATATATATATATATATATATATATATATATATATATATATATATATATATATGTATGTATGTATGTATGTATTATGTATGTATGTATGTATTTATCCAACTAATAACTTAAAAAATACTTCCCCAATCGAATATATATATATATATATATATATATATATATATATATATATATATATATATATATATATATATATATATATATATATATATGTATGTATGTATGTATGTATGTATTTATCCAACTAATAACTTAAAAAATACTTCCCCAATCGAAACCAAATTGGGTGCAGCAAGTACTTTGTGGTTGAGAATTTTCATAAAAATATTTCAAATCTGATAACTTAATTTCCCATTAAGCTATCTTCAATGTTGAGCCATAGTAAAACCTATGTAAAATACCTTTTTGGTTGTTTTGTTTGCAAAAACTAGTTCGATTGGATTGACTAAAACAAAACCACCCAAGCAATTAATAAGGAAAAACACCAGCCATATTAGCGAATTAAAAAAATTCGCTAATGAGGAGATCGATATATATATATATATATATATATATATATATATATATATATATATATATATATATATATATATATATATATATATATATATATATATATATATATTCAACCGATAACTCAAAAAATAATGGACCGATCTTAATCAAATTTGGTGAGTACCTTCCTTTTGCAAGTGGCTTGGATAAGTTCGTTAGCCAGCAAAATGGCACCAGGTTTTCCCGGATTTTTTTTTGTTTTCTTTCTAAAAAAAAAACTATCTCCGGAAACAGCAAAGTAAGGGCAACCAAATTTGGTACGCGTGTTTGTATTATAAAGACTGAACCCTGTACGAAAATTTGGGTCTCTAGCTTTAAAGACAAAGAAGTTATGGGCAGTTGAAGAAACAAATTTTGGAATTTTCCTTAAAACGTCAAACTCGCAATTGGAAACGTCAAAATTGGCAGTGTTTAGGCAAAGAACGTGAAACAAATATGGATTGTGGAAAGAAAATGTTGCAAGAAGAGTATTCTGCGAACGGTTAAGTTTCAGATTCAACCGTCATTGCCATTCATTTTACTAAAATATTTACAGAAAATTCATTTCAAATAGACTCTTTCTCTGATGCTTTGGCTGTCGGTTTAGTTAAGTTGATGCTTTTGCTGTAAGTTTAGTGAAGATTATGGTTTAACGGTCTATAATTTTTAGCTAATTTTCATAGAACAAATTCGTTAATACTTTTTGCATTTTTTATCGAAATATGATGCGTTTGTAAGAAAAAATCTGGACACAGTAAGTGCGTTTTGGTAGCCAATTTTCATGAAATCCTTCAAATTTCAATAACTCAATTTGCTACTAACGTAAGCTTTGTTGGTTAGGAAACCAACATTTATGTTTATTTTCGAATTTTTTTTTTGTATATTTTCAAACTATTAAGTAATTTTGATAAAATATAGTACATTGTTTCTACTATATAGGCTATACTGGTAGTCAGATTGATGCCTGCTCGCATTTGCTATTAAAAACATTTTTATGGAAATTCACTTCCATAACACACTTGCTGCATCCAGACTTTTGAAAAATGTTTATATATTTTCAAACAATAAAGTTATTTCGATGAAATATGGTACATTGTTTCTACTATATAGGCAACCAAGTTTGATGCCTGCTTTCATCAAAGAAATACATTTGCTATTAAAAACATTTTAAAGAAAATTCGCTACCATAATGCACTTGCTGCGTCCAGACTTTTGATAATTTGGCATGTACATTCTGTTTGTAAATAGGTAATTAATTTTTTTCTGGAAAACTTTTGTGCATGATGAAATTTGTAACAAAATTTTATAAAGGGACTTGCAGTATTTACATATATGTACCAAATTTTAATTTTCCAGTTCCAGAGAAAATAGAAATTTCTTCAAGTAAACCCTCACTGGGACCTCTAACCCAATCTCCAAGATCCATTTAAATTTAAAGAATCAGTTTTAATAATATACCTTACTAATAGTGTACATTTCTTATGAAAATTCACTATTATAATGCACTTGCTGCGTCCCGAACTTTTTTTTGAGTTAGAAAGGCTTTGAAAAAAGGGCATGGAGGGGATTTTATCAATTTTCTTATGATAATATCTGTAAATATACAGGGTGTTTTATAAAAGTACACCCAACCAAACTTATATATTTTTTAATGTAACACCCTGTATATTTTTGTATATGTCTTATATTTACATCATTCGTTTGGAAGATACAGGATGATAGAATATTGAAATGTGCGATTATCAGAATAGCTATCCTAATAGACCTACTCCCGACAGGAAAACTTTCATCATCATTGCACATAAATTTCGACAAAGTTTTACTCTCTAAGACAAGATACGAGTAAGAAATCAAGATCAAATTGCAATTAAAAATTCTATTATGTTTTGAAGAACATCCTAGGTTTTCTATTAGGGATGCTGCCAGAGATTTCAATGTTTCCTATGGTTTTGTCCAAAGGCTATTAAAAAAAAACAATGTCAAGGCATATAAAATCATGCCAGTCCAAACTGCTTTCTTAAATGATGCACTTCAAAGAAGCAATTATTGTCAGATCATGATTAATAAACACGAGTATGTCATTATCTTCAACAATGCATTATGGTCGGATGAACTGACATTTACAACAGCAGGCGTTTTTAACAGAAAAGATAGCAATTTATGGTCACAAGAGAATCCTCGTGTTATGCAAGAAATATTATTCCTGGGCCATAGAAGCATAAATATATGGTGTGGTATACTGAATTATCATATGTATTATTTTACATATCACGGAAGCCTAACAGGTAGAAGATACAAAAATGTTTTGCAAAATCAAGTGGATGATTTTTTACTAAATCTTCCACTGAACCAACTACAGCGTGTAATGTGGCAGCAAGATGGAGCTCCCTGTCATAATACACAAGAAGTGACAAAGTATATTAATGACAACTTTGCCGAATGGATAGGTAGTCATGGCACCATCTTATGGCCCCCTCGTAGCCCAGACTTGACTCCATTACATTTTTTCCTTTGGGGTTACCTAAAGAATCAAGTATACAAAAACAGAGTACAAAACACACATGAACTAAAAGAATAATGTGTTGCCCCAGTGCTAATGAAGTCTCCGTCTTAATTATACTTATCTTGTGCTTATATATGTAATATAAAAATAAAAGAGAAGTGGAAATGCAAGTGACCTCATTTAGTTTAGTATTGTATTCTATATTATCTAAAAAAGACATTAGGTATAGGCAACGAAGTAGAATGTAATTTCGGTAAAAAATCACAAAAATTAATGATAATTCGGAAATACTTCTTAATGTTTTGAGAAGTATTGGAAAGAGGTACGAGATCTGCATTCAACAGAACGGCCGCCTGATAGAACATTTGTTAAACTATATAAGGACTATTTTTTTGTTACTATTATGTTATTCCATTTATGTTATTCGAATTTTTTGTTACTGTTTCTTGTTCATTAATCTGTAAGTAGCTAATAATAAAATTAGTGTATACTCGTCATTAGATGGTGCTTACTTTATATATTCAAATACAAATATCTCAGAAAATATCGAAAAACTTAGTGTTATATTGTCAAAAAACCAGAACGAAACTCCATGGTCAAACTTATGCGAAAATATAGTTTGCTATTTTATAAATTATGGGATTGGGATTTATAAATATTTTCCATAAAAGTGTGGTCCAACCAAAATAATTTTTCAATCGAACATCCAATAAAGTTCAAGCTACCTTGTAATAAAACGTAATGTAAACTGTAACTAACTGGTGAAATATGCTTCATAAGTTATTTCTATGACAACCTCGACACTGTGTATTATCTATATGCCAATAGAGTACCTACCTGTCTGAATAGATTAAAAATATTTCAATATTTTATTATCCTGTATCATCAAACGAATTATGCAAATATGACGTGTATATATATATATATATATATATATATATATATATATATATATATATATATATATATATATATATATATATATATATATACATATTTGTGACTGCAAAAGGATTAAGAAAAAAAAAAAAAAACTCTGGACGCAGCAAGTGCGTTATTTCAATTTTGGTTACCAGTGTAACCTATATAGTAAAAACAATGTGCCATGTTTCATAAAAATAACTTTATTGTATGAAAATGTACAAAAATTTCCAAAAGTAAACTTAGTGTTTCCGGAAAAACTCGTTTCTTGGTCAACCTTATAGGTTAATAGCAAATTGGGCTATTCAAATATGAAGCATTTGATCAAAATTCGCTACCATAACGCACTTGCTGCATCCAGAATTTCTTTTCTTACAAACATGCATTATATTTAGATGGAAAATGCAAAAATGCAATAACATTTGGCGTGTTTGATTAAAAAAAATAATTGTATCACCAACGACTTATGGGCCACCCTGTGATTGTAGAAATATATTTTAAGATGTAGCTATAATTAATATATACAAATTTTTTTCATATCTTGGATAATAACGGATATATTGAGCTTTATTGATTTTTTACGAAAATTCAACAAAAATTATATACCATTAAATGATAAACTCTATAGCTAAGACTACTGCCAAACATCAGAGAAAGGGTCTATTTGAAATGAATTTTCTGGAAACATTTTAGTAAAATGAAGGACAATGATGGTTGAAACTAAGACTTCAGGGATTGTAAAACACTCTTCTTGAGACATTTGATTTCCATAGCCCGTATTAGATTGAAGTTATTTCCCTAAATGTTGCCCATTTTGACGTTTTAAATCGCAACTTTGACGTTTCGAGGAAAACCCTAATTTATTTTTCTTTAAATGCCTATAACTTTTTTGTCTTTTGACCTACATAGGTGACTTACCTATAAGGATATAAACCCGCGTACCAAATTTGGTTGCCCTTACTTTGTTAATTCCGGAGATATAATTTTTTTTCGAAAGAAAACACAAAATTTTCCGGGAAAACCTGGTCCGATTTTTCTGGCTAACGAACATGTCCAAGCCATTTGCAAAAGGAATTTATTCACCAAATTTAATCAAAATTTGCCCATTATTTTTTGAGTTATCGATGTGATATATATATAATATATACATCTAAAAATTGAAACTGACCCCGGATATGTGTTCTGGGGGGCCTAATTAGCTCTCATTTGAAGAAATTTTTTCAAAATTCCAAAGTCGGGATCTCCTCATTAGTGAATTTTTTTTAAGAAAATTCACTAAAAACAGTATTCATGTACGTATGTATTATATATATGCCTACAGTCTACAGTACATTATGTACTCCTTTTTTTAACCTACTGTTTTAGACTTTTTTAAAATAACAGCGTTATACCGAATCAGTTTCAACATTAAATGATACATTTGCCTATAACAAACTGTGACGCTATAATGAAACAACGTTAAATGAGACGATATTATGCGAGAACTTACTGTATTTGCTAAGTGGCCTACCTGTTGATAACTTGTAATTTCATAATTGTGATTATTGAGTAGGTATATAGGTATTAAGCGTTTTCCAGTCATGGACCATTACGTCAATAATTTTACTAGCCGTCTCATCTGATGTCATGAACATCGAACATCATTCTTCAAAGTTTAATTGGGAAAAGTATTTTATTGAACCGATAAATGTCACTTGTCAAATATAATGATTATTTGTAAATAAATACCTAACGCTATAATCTCCTACTAATACCAGAAGGTAATTATGTGTCTTTAACTTCTTGAAATGAATACAAAAATGCAATTGCGTGTGAAATCATTTTTAGATCTCAAAACTAGTAGTCGTTAGTAATAATAGGTAAAACATTGATTTACATGTGCATATTATTATGTTTATAATACACATGTATACAGTCTACATACTCTACAATTTTGTTTCTCTTGGCTATTTTGAAGCCGGTACGCATCAATAAACAGACATAAATTTTAAAAACTGCCATATTGATCAGTTTTCTATAAAAAGGCACAGACAAACCTAATTGATCTAATAGCTGCAATTAATATATATATATATATATATATATATATATATATATATATATATATATATATATATATATATATATATATATATATATATATATCATTCGTTATAAAAAATAAGGGCTTAGTCCAGAATAACAAGAATACAATTTTTGCACAGCGCAAAAGTATAAGGCGTCATAAATAAAGTGTTCCCTGATGATTTCAGATCCTCGTGGACAGCAGTAATTAAATTGTTGGATGGCTTCCAGGCTTTCTGTTTAATTTAGTTTTCACATTTGCCGGGCAGATAAATTTTTAATAAAACACTGAAAAAATGTTCACAAGTTTAATTAGAAGTGTTAAAAGTTGAGACTAAAATATAAATAAACTTTAATAGAAAATAATATTAAGTAAATATTATATAGGGGTAGTTTAAATATAAATATATATATATATATATATATATATATATATATATATATATATATATATATATATATATATATATATATATATATATATATATATAAGTATAATAGTTTATTGAACAATATACACATATTTTTTTTACTACAAATAACTTATAAAATACATTAGAGCTAATTGTTCAATAAGATAATAATCACCTAAGTCAGAGACTTGTTGGTGATACTAGCAATATAATTTCTTTCTCAAAAATACCTAGTGCACATAATCCAAAACAATTGCGAAGCAATTCAACTGAAAAAAAAAAAAACCAAGCCACATATTATTAAAACCGATTTCCAGCATATGTGCCCAACAATTTAGATCACTAAAATACCACACATTTTTTCCCTCCTTTCCTTCTCTCTCCCACACCAACATCTACACAGCATGTCTCCATAGAAGCAAAATAGCTTGTCAATGAGGACACCCCAGACACAATGCGCACACAAGAGAGAAAGAAAAAAAAAACAATTGCATCCGACAAGAATAGACACATTCCTCCCTCTCATCCTTCTCTCCCACCAACACAAAACCACCCCCCAATCCAGCACTCCCCATACAACACCAAAATTCTAAAACCATGTACAGCTGTACTAAAAACAAGCGAGAATATATAAAAACAAAAAAAATAATGCTATGAAACACCATACGAATGCGCTCACGAAATATATGCAGAGGTAAAATAATAGTCAAAACCATAAAAAATCTCTGTAAGTTAAGCAGCCAATATATAATACAAGTAAAACACAAACACACATAAAAAAAAACTACATCCGATTTTAAAACACAGGATTGGATTCACTACATCTCCAAAATCTTAACCTAAATTAACCAGTCTGTAGATAACATCTCTCGGAGTTTCAAGTAGCCAGGACTGTACCCTGTTCCTAAACAATCTATATGAATGCACTTGTCTTATATCCAGTGGCAACACATCGTACGCTTTCAAACCAATATAAACAAAGTTTTTTCGGCCAATCCTTTTATTCGCTCTCTGTTTTACGGTTACCACATTTTTAAACCGTGTTTGGTAGGTGTGCTCCAGGAAACTTATGGTGTTCTTCTCTCTGTGTGTGTACAATAAAATTGCACGGCAGTACAACTTATGGATATCCATTACTTTGTTCTCAGAATAGAGCAGTATGTACTAGTAAAAATATGATACTTATGCTGAACTTTATATAAAAGCTACATATTACGTAATTATCTCCAAACAAAAGAACAGGATTGTTTTGTGAGTAAGGCATTTTGTTAAGAACTTTTTCAAAATCGCTAAAAAAAAATCTAGAAATTGGCACTTAAAGAAAAAATTCAAGTGTCAATTTTTTGGTAGTAAGCATGCTGTGACTTATTTGTGACTCCAATTTTTCTTAAAACTAATCAAATTATATAAAAAATCAACAGAATTATGATACATGCTTAAGTGAACCATTCTGTTTATTTCGGTGTCAAGTATTTATTTCAATTTACAATCACAGTTAGCTGTAAACTGTAAGTCTTATTTATTACTTCTCTAAAAGCTTGTTTACAGGCTCTCTTAAAGAACTGTCACTTGCAAACTGTATTTACTTGTGACTGAATTATTCTGTGCTATACAAAAACTGATTAAAAAAGTCTGGACGCAGCAAGTGCGTTATGGTAGTGAATTTTCATTAAAATGTTTTTAATAGCAAATTTGCGTGTTTTTTTTAAAGAAAGCAGGCATCACATTTGGTTAGCAGTATAACCTATATAGTAAAAACAATGTGCCATGTTTCATCGAAATAACTTTATTGTTTGAAAATGTACAAAAATTTCCTAAAGTAAACTTAAAGTGTTCCGGAAAAAACTCTTTTCTTGGTCAACCTTATAAGTTAATAGCAAATTCAGCTATTCAAATATGAAGCATTTGATCAAAATTCGCTACCACAACGCACTTGCTGCGTCCAAAATTTCTTTTCTTACAAACATGCATTATATTTCGATGGAAAATGCAAAAATGCAATAACATAAGGCGTCTTTGATTGAAAAAAAAAAAGAAAATTTGTATCACCAATGACTTATGGGCCACCTGTAATTGTAGAAATATTTTTTTAAGATGTAGCTCAAGACACCCTATAATTAATGTATACAAATTTTTTTTCATATCTTATAATAACGCATATATTGCCTTTATTGATTTTTTACGAAAATTCGACAAAAATTATATACCATTAAACTCTATAGCTAAGACTACTGCCAAGCATCAGAGAAAGGGTCTATTTGAAATGAATTTTCTGGAAACATTTTAGTAAAATGAAGGACAATGACGGTTAAAACTAAGACTTCAGGGTTTGTAAAACATTCTTCTTGAGACATTTTCTTTACATAGCCCGTATTAGATCTAAGTTCTTTGCCTAAATGTTGCCATTTGAAGAATTTTTTTTTAATTCAAAACTCGGGATCTCCTCAGTGATTTTTTAGTGAATTTTCTTAAAAAAGGAGATTCCGACTTTTGAATTTTGAAAAAATTTCTTCAAATGAGCGCTAATTAGGCCCCCCAGAACACATATCCGGGGTGAGTTTCAATTTATATATATATATATATATATATATATATATATATATATATATATATATATATATATATATATATATATATATATATATATATATATATATATATATATATATATATATATGTATCACACCGTTAACCCAAAAAATAATGGGCCGATTTTGATTAAATTTGGTGAATAAATTCCTTTTGCAAATGGCTTGGATAAGTTCGTTAGCCAGAAAAATCTGGCCAGGTTTTCCCGGAAAATTTTGTGTTTTCTTTCGAAAAAAATTTATATGTCCGGAATTAACAAAGTAAGGGCAAGTAAATTTGGTACGCGGGTTTATATCCTTATTGGTAAGTTACCTACCAAAATTTAGCTATATAGGTCAAAAAGTTATAGGCATTTAAAGAAAAATAAATTGGGGTTTTCTCAAAACGTAAAGTTGCGATTTAAAACGTCAAAATCGGCAACATTTAGGCAAATAACTTGAATCTAATATGGGCTATGGAAATCAAATGTCTCAAGAAGGATGTTTTACAAATCCTGAAATTTTAGTCTCAACCGTCATTGTCCTTCATTTTACTAAAATGTTTCCAAAAAATTCATTTCAAATAGACCCTTTCTCTGATGCTTGTCAGCAGTCTTAGCTATAGAGTTTATCGTTTAATGGTATATCATTTTTGTGGAATTTTTGTAAAAAATCAATAAAGCTTAATATATCCGTTATTATACAAGATATGAAAAAAAAAATGTATATATTAATTATAGGGTGTCTTGAGCTACATTTAAAAAAATATATTTTTACAATCACAGGGTGGCCCATAAGTCGTTGGTGATACAAATTTTCTTTTTTTTATCAAACACGCCTTATGTTATTGCATTTTTGCATTTTCCATCGAAATATAATGCATGTTTGTAAGAAAAGAAATTCTGGATGCAGCAAGTGCGTTATGGTAGCGAATTTTGATCAAATGCTTCATATTTGAATAGGCCAATTTGCTATTAACCTATAAGGTTGACCAAGAAACGAGTTTTTCCGGGAACACTTTAAGTTTACTTTTGGAAATTTTTGTACATTTTCACACAATAAAGTTATTTTTATGAAACATGGCACATTGTTTTTACTATATAGGTTATACTGGTAACCAAAATTGATGCCTGCTTTCTTAAAAAGAAAACACACATAGTTGCAATAAAAACATTTAAATCAAAATTCACTACCATAACGCACTTGCTGCGTCCAGAGTTTTTAAAAGAAAATTCACTAAAAAGGTGTTTTCCATTTGATTAAAGTTTTAGTGGACTAATTTAGGATTTAACTTCGTAAATTTGAATAAACCTTCTCATCTTGTGCACAGCAGCCATTTATCAACAGAGTTAATTGTTCATGGTGTTACTAGATTTAAATTTAAAGCGTTTAGTGTACAGCATAAAACTTTTTATGTGAAATGTTATTTTCAGAATAGCATATAAATTAAAAATGAGGACTAGTTTTATACAATTTTTTGTGCAAAATTTTGTAAACCATATTTTGAATTTTTTGTTAAATTAATTGTCAATAATGAGTTTCTTATCATTCAAAGCCAAATTACCTACTAAGGACTTACTGTCATAGCCAACTTTGTTTATATATTTTAATGAAGGCTTTATATAAGTATACAGGATACTCAAACTAACTTTGCACCGTTTTGTTAAGATACATCATTATACTACAGAATTATGACTTTCATAAACATAATTTTGAAGATAAAACAAAATATTAGAGTATAAAACAAACAACACTGTAGGAACTGTTAACAAAAACATTGCACTATTTGCGTAAAGAGGAATTCCAAATATCTAAAAATAGCTTTCTGACTGCTTTGCTGCAATATCTAACGGGAAGAAGCCGTTGTGATCTAAAAGCTCATTGTGCTGTAACATTGATATATTGATTAGGTGTTCCAATATCTCACTGCGACGAGATTGTAGATTTAAAATCTTTCTGTGCTGTAACCTTGAAATATTGATTGGATGTTCCAATATCTAACGGGGATGAGACTTTGTGATTTACAAGCTTTATGTGCCGTAACATTGATATATTGATTAGATGTTCCAATATTCATGAACGATCGCGCAATGAGACTTGCTGATTTAAAATCTTTCTGCGCTGTAACCTTGAAATATTGATTGGATGTTTCAATATCTAACGGGTATGAGATTTAGTGATTTACAAGCTTCGTGGTCTGTAACATTGATATAACATATCTTCTCTAATCAATACCTAGTATTTAAGGAATCTTCTGGGAATGTTCTTGGTTTGATTTACCTGAATATCCTCAAGTGGAGCCTGTCACAAACTTTTATGATGACACTACACTTGATCCAGAAAACAGATGTGTTTGCATTACCTATCGCACCAGCTTGAATTGGTGTTTTTCTTATAATATACCCCTTGATTGTTATTACCTACATTAAACACAGATGAATAAATGGAAATTTACTAAACTGTTTCAGTGCAGTGAATTGTTTTTAAAAAAAAATTTCTTGGATAATTTCATTTGGTCTGCTTTAAAACATTTTAAAAGTTACTATGCACAGTTCTGCCATTCCATTTTAACATTCATCATTGACGGGAAGCAAAATATTCAACAATCTGCACACCTGGAAAATGCTCTTATGATACAAGTGACACAACACACCATTATATATTGCTGAAATTAATATAAACAAATATGGTTGTTAGCTCATTTCAGAATTCAATTTCCCACTGGGTGGCTGAACCACTGTCTGTTATGTTTTATTAAATACTATAAATAAAATATATAAATAATAATGATTCATTAGCATTACAATTATACAATGTAACCTACAAATTAGCCTAAATTTGCCCCTGTACAAGATCAAATTTAAAATTTACTACTCAACACTAAAAGCGTCGCTCGTGAGGATTTTGCCCTTTTTAGTGAATAAAAAAATCACTAATGGGGACATCTGTGTTTGTGTTTATATATATATATATATATATATATATATATATATATATATATATATATATATATATATATATATATATATATATATATATATATATATATATATATACATATATACAGTGTGTCCAACATAAGGAGGGCCACTATGGAGATCTCCAAAATGGTAGCAGATAAAGACTTGGTCAACCGGGAGAAAAGTTGCGCAAAATGGCGCTTAGACATCTCCGAACATTTTTTTGGTTTTTGAGATATTTTGAAAAATTTAGATTTTTCGATTTTACATATTATTTTTTTCTGGCCTTAATGGTGGACTTACACCAATACCGATGACACTTCTCCACAGCAACTTTTCATTTTCTTTAACGTAGCATTGCTAGTTTTTGAATCCGATGTTTCGTCTTTGCGGGACGATCATCAACTCTTATTCACTTTTTTTTAAATACAGCCCTCATTTTCTGAAATTATATTCTAAAAGTCCTTTGTATTACAAGTTCAGCGTTGTTTCACACTTTGTGGTTTAGTACCATTATAGTCTTTCTTTTGACTGTAATCAAGAAAATTCCTATTACTGACCTATACATAGCTTTTAAACTTAAGTACTAAACAACTGGCTATATCAGTTAACACTTTATCTAATTTAGGCGTTTAATAATAATCCAATGGATGAATTGAGGCAATAATTTAATGGAGTAAACACAGAACAAATCAAATTACATTACCAGAAGAGCTAAACATAACGAAAAAAACAAACGAATACAAACAAGACAACTAAATTTAGAGTATATGTTGAAATGAACTTCCACTATTTTCCAAGCACAAATAGCACCTTCTAACTGTCGATTCTAAAACCCTAGTCAACATTTGTGGAGTAATACTGGCAAATGCTTCCAGAACTAACCCCCTCAATTGTTGTGTAGAAAAAAATTGCTGATATACGTAATTCTTAATGTATCCCCATAAGACAAATCAAGCGGGGTCATATCTGGTGAGCGTGCTGGCCAGGGTGTTTCCGTATACGTGCTGATTACCTTATCTCGAAATCTCATTAAGAGATATTCCCGAACTGAACGTTCTAAATCACCTGGTCTGAGTACTTGACAAATTCTGTACTTGTGCGGATGTAATTTTTGTTTTCGTAAAATGAAATGTGCCGTTGATTTTGATATACCAACGTTTCGTTCAATCCGCTGGACTGATAACAAAACATTATGTCCTGCTTCCTCATTGCTGGATTTTTTCCGAAAAACTACAGATTTTTTTAAAGAACTATATGCTTTATGGTTTGTCACTAATTTGCTATAAGTTCTTTTATTTGGCTGTCTTCTTTCCGGATAATTCTGCAAATACATACTCTCCGCAACAGAACAATGTCTGTTGGATGAAATGAAACTTGCCAACCTGTGAAAATTTTCTTAGTTAGAAAACATATTTACTAGAAACAGATACTAATTATTACACAATAAATTAAACAAGATACTAATGTGGCAAAAACTAATGTCACGGTCAATCAAAATACGGCTATTGTCACATCTATTTATTTTCCAAAGCATACTTTTGTCTTTTTAATTTAAGTTTATTTGTTCTGTGTTTATTCCAGTGGATAAGTGTCATCGGTATTGGTGTAGGTCCACTATTAAGGCCAGACAAAAATAATATGTAAAATCGAAAAATCCAAAATTTTCAAAATATCTTTAAAACCAAAAAGATTTTCGGAGATGTCTAACTGGCATCTTCTTGGGATTTTGAGTGCGCAACTTTTCTCTCATTTAATCAAGTCGGTATCTGCTACCGTTTTGGAGATCCCCATAGTGGCCCTCCTTATCTTGGACACACTGTATATATATATATATATATATATATATATATATATATATATATATATATATATATATATATATATATATATATCGTACCAATAACTCAAAAAGATAATAGACCAATTTTGATAAAATTTGGTAGGTACCTTCCTTTTGTAAGTGGCTTGGATAAGTTCGTCAGCCAGGAAAATTGGACCAGTTTTTACTAGAAAATTTTGGGTTTTCTTTTGAAAATTTTTTGTATCTCCGAAAATAACAAAGTTATGGCACCCACATTTAGTACTCAGGTTTGTACTATTTAACTTACCCTACATGCCAAAATTCAGATCCTTAAGTTGAAAGGAAAAAAAAATTATAGACATTTAAAAAACAATTTTGGGTGCCACTGATGACCAGGGAAATGCACAAAACCAAAATATTTTTTGTGGATAACAAGATCTATTGTATATTATAGAGAAATATGAGTTTTTTTTGACGGCAAAACGTCAAGAAATAACAGAAAAAATACTTTGAAAAATGTATAGTTTTTCTTCTTAAAATGCCAAAATTTGCAATTTTTAGATGGAGAACCTGAAACAAATAAGGGTTATGTAGAAGAAATGTCATAATAAACGTGTTTTACAAAGCCTTAAGTTACAGGTTACAGCATCAATCATCGTTGTCCTTCATTTTACTAAAATATTTGCAGAAAATTCATTTCAAATAGACCCGTTCTCTGATGATTTGGCAGTAGTTTCAGTTATATAGTTGTGGTTAATACTCTATGCTTTTTAGTTAATTTTTGTAGAAAAAAATCGTTATTGAGAAGACTGCGACTAAACATTTAAAAAAATATTTCTTCAAAGGCGTGCGAACTAGGCCCTCCCGGGTCAATTTCAGTTTTTACGTGTTTACGTATATACAGGATGGTGCGTTTTTCCTGAAAAGCTCAATATGTCCATTATTATACAAGATACATGAAAATAATATAAAAGTTATTTATAGTGTTATATATGGGTCCTACAACTATGTTAAGTTGGTTGCATATGTCATGGTTTACACGTTACTAAACATCCAACATTATGAATACTCTCCAAGAGGGGTTTAGAGGTGCTATGTACGTACGGGGTAGACAGTAATGGCGTCTGTAGTCGGTATTACAAATAAAATACTTATTGTTAAGTTACGTACGTCTAATTTTATAATATTGTGTTTCACACATAAAACATGGTGTCAGGTGTGTATAAATGGCAATTCAAGGTGTATAAAGCTGTAGTGACTTGTTTAAGTGAGTGATCTTGTTTCTTGATAAACTAACCTAGAAATAAAAGAAAAATAGAGTTTCGCTTCCCGGGTCGTTTGAATATGATATTGATTCCACAGTAAACTGGCAAAAATGGAAACAGAAATTCCACATTTTTATGAAGGCTGGTAAGGATAAGGCAGACGAAGAAGTCAAAATCTCTATTTTATTAAACTGTATTGGTGACAAAGGTCTGGATATTTACGATACATTAAAAGAGGTCAAACGGAAAACTCTCGCTGATTTGCTGGAGGCATACGATAATCAATTTCTCCCCAAAAAGAACTTGACAATAGAGACATTCAAGTTTAATAAGAAAGATGGTCAGAAAATGGAAGAATTTCTGACAGAGGTAAGAGAATAAGCTCAGTTATGCGAATTTATGTGCTTGAAAGATGAATGTAAAAGCTCTTATAAAGAAAGAATGATCAAATAACGTCTTATATTGGGATTAAATGGCAAACAAGTTCAAACAAGGCTGCTCAGAGAGACAGATTTAACAGTTGAGAAGATTGTGGAATATAACAGGAGTATTGAATTGAGTAAGGTCCATACGAGAGCTTTACATCCTGAAGATAATGTAGATGTTGTAAGAGGTGCAGGTGCAAGCAACCATATCAACTGTGAAAACTGTGGGTACACTCACCCCAGAAACAAATGTCCTGCTTTTTGTAGATCATGCAAAATATGTCAACGAGGCCATTTTGCAAGAAGTTGTAAACAAAATGATGGGAACAAACAAGACAAGGACTATCAAGAAGCTAGAAGTAGTGGAAGAAAACGTTATGAAGATGAAAGAAATTCACATAAAATTAGAAAGTCTGTCAAGCAAATAGAAGAAACCGAGGTTAGTGAAAATGAAGAACCATTTTTTTATTGCTAAATGTAGAGTCAAAGGGTCAGGTTGGTATGAAAACCTCAAAGTAGGTGCAACAAATATCAAGTTCAAGCTCGACACAGGGGCAGAATCCAGTATCGTACCGCAAAGATTTGTGAATATGGAACATGTGCAGCCGACCAAGACAACATTGGTAACGTATGGTAATTTTAAAGTGAAACCTTTAGGCACTGTTCAGTGAAAATGTCAACATAAAAACACTGACAAATGTCAAATTTATGGTTGTAGATATTGACTCCATGTCGTTATTGGGCTTGGAGGATTGTGTTAGGTTTGGTATGATAAAAAGAATCTATAATATAGAAAATTTTAAATTTGATTCTAAGGAAGATGTTCATAAACAATACAAAATGGTATTTAAAGGATTAGGTAAAATTCCTGGACATTGTAAAATTATTTTGTCTGAAGATGCAAAACCTGTAATTTAGTGTGAAAGAAAGGTTCCTTTGGCAATACGGGATCGTTTGAAAACTGCTTTAGATAGTTTAAAATTAAGCGGAGTCATTTCGGAAGTAACCTATCCAACCGAATGGGTGAGTAGTTTAACTATTGTTGAAAAACCGGATTCAAGCCTCAGGTTATGTCTAGATCCCAAACCTTTAAATAAGTATATTTGCAGAAAATTTTTTCAGATTCCGACTAGTAATGACATCGTTAGTCGATTAACAGGAAAAAAATATTTTAGCGTAATGGATATGAAAGATGGCTTTTGGCAGCTAGAGTTAGATGATGAGAGTGCAGATTTATGTACCTTTAATACACCTTTCGGGAGGTACAGATTTAACCGATTACCATTTGGAATCTAGTCAGCTCCTGAAATTTTTCAAAAAAGTAATTTTCAGTTATTTGGAGACATACCATTATATATCTTTCCTTTTTGATGATATTATCTTGGGTTGTGATGAACTTGAACATGATATAGCTCTCAAACGTCTTTTGGATGGGGCTAAAGAAAATAATGTAAAATTCAATGTTAAAAAATGTCAGTTCAAATTGCAGGAAGTTAAATTCATGGGTCAGATAATATCAAGCAAAGGTATTAAACCATGCAAAAACAACATTGAAGCAATATTGAAAATGGATAGTCCACAGAATAAGTCAGAAGTTTTAAGAATTTTAGGTATGGTAATTTTTTTTTCTAAATTCATTAATAATTTGTCAGAAAATACCAAACACTTATGAAATCTAACCAGGAATGATGTAGAATTTAGTTGGACAAATTAACATGAGAATGAGTTTAACTTAAAAAAAAAACTATTGACAAGTGCGCCAACTTTGAAAATCTTTGATCCAAAAAAGTCTATTGTAATTCAGACGGATGCCAGCAAGGATGGTATAGGCTGTGTAATGTTGTTAGATGGTCATGCGATCTCATATGCTTCACGCTGCTTGACCAAGGCAGAAACCTGGTACCAGATGGAAAAAGAGTTGCTCAGTTGTCTTTGCATATGAAAAATTCCACTACTATGTTTATGGAAGAGAAACCAATTGTCAAACAGATCACAAGCCACTTATACCAATTAAAAAAATATATATTGAGAAAGTCACAGCTTGATTGCAAAGACTGTTGTTAAAACTATTGAAATATGAATTAAAACTAGAATATCTCCCTGGTAAAAAACAGTTTGTTTCGGAACTCTCTCTCGTTCTTATTTGAAGGCTAATATAGTTGAAGATCCTGAGATGAAATACATGATACACTGTCTTTCGCATTATGCTTCTATGTCAGAAAGCAAGAAGAAAGAATTTCGTTGTTCTATTTTAAAAGATCCTGTATTCTCAAAGGTGAAATATTTTTGTGAAACAAATTGGCCTAAAAATGCTAAGTTATTGAGTGCTGACTTGATACATTATTTTAATATTAAGGATAACATTTTCCTGTCAGATGTCTTGATATATTATGAAACTAAAATAATTGTACCAACTAGTCTTATATGGGATATGTTGAACTTAACTCATAAAGCTCATTTGGGCATAGAAAAATGTAAACTTAGAGCTAGGCAAATATTGTATTGGCCAAGAATGTCTGATAATATATATCAATTTGTATCAAAATGTGAAACTTGTCAAATACATAGGAAAAACAACCCCAAAGACATATTATTAATCACAAAATACCCACTAGGCCTTGGCAAAATATATATTCAGATTTTTTTGAATTTTAAGGGAGAAAACTATTTACTAATGGTTAATTCATTTTCAAACTGGGTCGAAGTAAAAAAGACTAGACACAAGACAGCTTGTGATGTCATAATTTTTTGTACAGATATTTTCGCTCGATTTGGTGTTCCTGATATATTCTTTAGTGTTAATGTTCCATGTAATAGCAAAGAGCTGAAGAACTTTGCATCAGAATGGAATTTCAATTTAGAATTCAGTAGTCCACACTATAACCAATCAAATGGTTTGGCTGAATGGTATGTTGGAATAGTAAAGGATATATTGAAGGAAGCTAAAAATACTTCTGATCTACCATTGTGCTTGATGGAATATCATAATACCCCATTATCAAATTTGAATTATTCTCCATCACAACTGTTCTTTGGTAGAAATTTAAAGTCAAAAATTCCAATATCAGATGAACTGTTGAAGCCAAGAGTTATAAATTATGAGGAACTACAATGTAAATTGAGACAAAAGGTAGAGAAGCAAAATTATTACTATAATAAAACAGCAAGAACATTACCAATCCTGAATCCCAATGAAAACATAATGATAAAAAGGAAATGTTTGGGAAAAGGGAAAGGTGATAAATAGTTATAATGATAGATCTTATTTGGTCAGGGATATTGAGGCTAATGAATATAGAAGAAATAGGAGGTATCTAAATAAATCAAAATTGGATTTTAAAAATCATGATTTGTTATCCTATGACTTTGATAAATCATCTAATGAAGATATTAATGTGAACATTGACTTACCTGAGTGCACTGATGCGAATGACTTACCTGTTTCCACTGATGTGAATGACTTACCTGTTTCCACTGATGTGAATGACTTACCTGTTTCCACTGATGTAAGTAGTGGTGAAAATGACATTTATAACTTGAGAGGACTGTTTGAACAAATCGTAGTAAACACATACTCCGCAGGCCCAATAAAGCTCGTCTCAGTATACAACCCTCCAAGCAAGAGGTTTCTAGAAGCCGATCTAGACCTCATAATCGACACCAATCTACCAATTCTTACAGCTGGTGACCTAAATGCCAAACACCCAAACTGGCACTCCCGTAACGCCAACACCAATGGCAAAACCCTACAATCCTACTGCGACAACCATGCAAACTGCATAGTTGACGCACCAGCAGAGCCAACACACTTCGGCAGTGTAGGCAGACCCGACGTGCTTGACATAGCAATCTTGTCAAACATTCCACTAATTCACGTAATTGCCGCCCACAACGACCTCTCGTCGGACCACCACCCAGTCGTCATGCAGCTCGGCTACGGCAACGACGAACCTGACCCCCCAAGGAAAAAGTTCATTTGGCCGGTGTTCACAGAACACCTCCAAAACAGCCTTGGTCCCATTCCGACAATCCACAGCATGTCCGATCTCGAGAACGCAGTGGACCATCTTCAGTCCAAAATCCAAGGTTCAATCGAACACGCATCGAGGACTTACTCCGCCCCAAACAATCTGCCCATGTTTCCGACTCGTATCAGGGAGCTGATACAGGAAAAGAACAGAGCGCGGCGACAGGCCCAGCGCACAAATAACCCCACTGACAAACCAAACGCCAACAGGCTGATTGAACTTGTTAGATCCACCCTGCTAGACCTCCGAAACTCCCGCTGGGAGGAACACTTGCAGACCCTGTCGACCCAAGATAACTCCATCTGGCAAATAGCCAAAGCCCTACGCACCACAATCCCCCCGACTTCCCCAATACATGGCCTGAACGGTGTCGCATACACCGATGCAGATAAGGCCTGCGCCTTCGCAGACTATCTAAAGCTGCAATTCAGCCCAAATTACAACAACGCTGATCTGCCCCATGTCAGAGAAACGCACCGTCAAGTCAGGCGGGCGCTTCTAAACCCCCCTAACTCCCATATCGAGCCCACATCATACGAGGAGGTATCAGAAATAATAAAGTCCCTAAAAAAGAAGAAAGCTCCGGGATACGATGGAATCTCCAACGTAGCCCTAAAAAACCTCTCTCGCAAAGCAGTGGTGTACATAGTGACAATTATGAATGCCATGTTAAGACTTCAACATTTCCCTTCCAAGTGGAAAATAGCCGACGTCATAAATATTATCAAACCAAGCAAAGACCCGATGTTTCCACAAAACTACAGGCCCATATGCCTGCTTCCTGTCCTCGGCAAAATAGCCGAAAAACTCATCCAAAAACGGCTTTCCACCTTCATCTCAGACAACCAAATTCTCCCAGACGAGCAATTCGGTTTCAGACACCAACACTCCACCGCTGACCAACTCCTCCGAGTGGTCGAAAACATCACCCAGGGATTTAACTGTAAAAAATCCACAGGTGCAATATTCCTCGACATTGCTCAGGCGTTTGACAGGGTCTGGCATGCAGGCCTCCTAGACAAAATGTTAAAATTCAATTTCCCCACGCCTCTGATACTTCTCACCAGGTCATACCTGAAAGAGAGAAAGTTCCAGGTCAAGCACAACGGTACTAGATCACCGATTCACTCAACCACAGCAGGCCTCCCACAAGGCTCAGCCATCTCTCCCCTGCTATACAGCATCCTAGTAGTAAACCTTCCACCACCACCCCTAAATGTGTCATACGCATTGTACGCTGATGACACTACTATTCTCAGTAGTTCAACACAGCCGAAATTATAACGGCACGTCTGCAAACTGCTGTGGACGAGCTGCACGACTGGTTATGCAAATCGTGCCTAACCATAAACCCCGAGAAAAGCAAAGCAATTCTATTCACCAAGAGGAGACACACACCTCATAGTCACGTAACTCTAAACAACACCCAGATTCCCTGGCAAGACTCACTATAAAGGTTACACTATCTACTAAAATTCCTGTCTTTCTATAAAAAAAACATATTCAACATTAAAAACATTTATATATATATATATATATATATATATATATATATATATATATATATATATATATATATATATATATAACACATCAAGTGCGTTATGGTAGCGAATTTTCATAGAAATGTTTTTAATGTTGAATATGTTTTTTTTATAGAAAGACAGGAATTTTAGTAGATAGTGTAACCTTTATAGTGAGTCTTGCCAGGGAATCTGGCTGTTGTTTAGAGTTACGTGACTATGAGGTGTGTGTCTCCTCTTGGTGAATAGAATTGCTTTGCTTTTCTCGGGGTTTATGGTTAGGCACGATTTGCGTAACCAGTCGTGCAGCTCGTCCATGGCAGTTTACAGACGTGCCGTTATAATTTCGGCTGTGTTAAACTACTGAGAATAGTAGTGTCATCAGCGTACAATGCGTATGACACATTTAGGGGTGGTGGTGGAAGGTCTGCTACTAGGATGTTGTATATATATATATATATATATATATATATATATATATATATATATATATATATATATATATATAAATGCATCCAACCGCTAACTCAAAAAGTCATCAACTGATTTTGATGAAACTCGGCAAGTACCTTTCTTTTATTAATAGCTTGCAAGTTTGTATCTCGAAAAATAATAAAGCTATTTTGATAAAATTTGTCAGATATGTTGCCACAGCAAAGACCTTATTATATAGCAAAATTCAACTCTAGGTTTATAGAAAATTGAGTTATTCATATTTAAAGCATTTAATCAAAATTGGCTACCATAACGCACTTTCTGCATCCCAAATCTTTTGAAATAGCACCTATTATGAATTTTTGCATTTTCATCGAAATATGATACATGTTTCTGAGAAGAGCACCAAATTTTGGACGCACCAAGTGCATTTTGGTATCGATTTTTCATTAAATGCTTTAAATTTCAATAACTCAATTTGCTATTAATTAAGGTTTGTTGGCTAAGAAACCCGTTTTTTCGGACGAATTTTAAGTTTATTTTAGGAAACTTTTGTACATGTTCAAACAACAAACTTATTTTGATGAAATATGGTACATTATTTCTACTATAATATAGGTTATACTTACCTGCTTTCATTAAAAAAAGACTTGTTTGCTACTAAAAACATTTTTATTTAAACAAATTTTAACATTTTTTCCCCTTAACGTCGGTCTATTTCCGCGACTATGGCCAACGACGGACGCCAGGGAACAGTTCCACCCCACTATCCTGGAAATTTTGTCGAACCCCTGCTTTTCTGTAAGGAGGGTAGGGATTTTTAACGTGCCCAATATCGCAAGGACACGGGAACGATGGCTTTACCCCCCCCCCTCCGAGGGGCGGAACGTGCAGACATTCAACTTTCTCAAATACAATGCCACAACCTCAGTTGATGTTAATGTTACACTATGTACTGAAAAAGTGAAAGGAGACCCTGGGATCGGACTCAGTACCTTTCGGTTCAGAGGCGCACGTTCTTGCCACTGAACCACTGAGGCTCTCGAAATTTTTATGAAAATTCACTTCCATAACGCACCTGCTGCGTCCAGACTTTTTAAATTGGATATAAGACTCGATTGCCTCTTGTTTTGTAAAATATCAGGTAATTTCCATAAATTTTATACAGGGTATTGAATAAATTTTATACAGGGTATTGAATAAATTGAAAATTTTAACGTAAACAACTTTTTCTCTTATCTTGTATAATAACAATTATATGAGCTTTACCATAGGAATGCGCAACTTGTATATATGTAAACAGATAAAAACTGAAACTAAACCCAGGTATGGATTCTACGCGGGCTACTTTGCGCTCATTTGAAGAAATCTTTTTAAAATTCAAAAGTCGCGGTCTCCTCATTAACGAATTTTTTCTACGAAAATTAGGTAAAAACTATAGACCGTTAAGTTGGAGGGTAGGAATCTTTAACGCGTGCCACATTACATGGTACACACGACAGACGCCTCCCACCGAAGGGCGGAAAGTGCAGACATTCATCTTGTCAAACACATTGCCACAACCTTGGTTGATGTTCTTTTATAGTATCTATGGAAAATGATAATGCTACTAGTGGGAATTGAACCCATAACTCTTGGGTTCAGACACACATTTTTACCAGTGAGTCGCGGAGTATGCTGCCAGATATTTTATGAATGAATGTATTTGTTCTATTGCAGTATAGACCTATAATAATAATAACATCACAGTAGACAATCTCTGCACATTTGGAACCTCTAAAAGTTCAAATATTTCAACAGTTAAATTAGTTGAACATCGTAGGTTGGTAATTTAAAACCTTTTAAAATAATTCGTTTAATTTTTGTTTTTTATAAGTCCCTTTTTCATTGATGGCAATTTGAAGGGAGATTATTTTTAGCAATACTTCAAAATAATGTCATGCCAACTTTGGCAAACTTATATCGTGATCGAGCAAACCCACAAGTTCCAGTGAATGTGATATGGTTCCAGCAGGATGGAGCATCAGCACATTACCAAATCAATGTACGGCCGTACCTCGTCTTAATATTACAAAATGGGTGTATAGGGAGGCGAGGATCGTTAGAATGGCCAGCACGATCACCCGACCTTCCGCTATTCGACGTCTTATGGGGACATGTGAAAACTATGATATACAAAACTAAACCACGAGCTTTAATTGAGTTGAGAAGAAGGATAACGATTGCGACTAGGTTGATTACGCCTCAGATGTTGATTAATATTAGAATACATTTTTATTCGCGATTAGGAGGCTGGCAAAATAGTCTAGCTATGCATTTTGAACCATCTACATTAACAGTGATGTGTTTTTATTTTTTCTCATTATGAAGAATAAAACGCGATTACTTATTAATTTTTAGTGCTTTTTCTCAATCAGATAAATTTCTTTTTTTTTTTTACAGTGATTTTTGCAATACATTTTAAAACCATAGCACTTTTGAATAGAAAATGAAGAGACCTTTCAAGTGAGGTATCACAGCCCCTACTTCCTATTTAAAAATTTTGGTGTTGCAACTGTCATTCAAAGGGGGTTGAATTAGGGATGAAGTTTTTGTATTGTAGGATGACACTTTTTAATCTAAAATTGACGTGTTTCGTGATTATATATAATTGAGATACTGAATTTATTTCACTTGGCTGTTACACACTATAGGTATTTTCTGAAGCTGTTGGCTAGCCAAAAGCTATTTATTTGAATGTCGGCTAGCCAAAAGCTATTTATTTGAACGTGGCATCTAAGGTATTTTCTTGCTTTCTGCTCTCAAAATGGTTCTTGTTATATATTTGAATTATCCACAAAAATCTTTGTTATAAGATAATTAACTAGAGTTTAGTTATTGTAAATCCACACTGATTATTGTAGATTGTTCAACGAGTCGTATAGGCC
The DNA here is from genome assembly GCA_964006375.1 of Tillus elongatus. Lineage (NCBI taxonomy): Eukaryota > Metazoa > Arthropoda > Insecta > Coleoptera > Cleridae > Tillus > Tillus elongatus. The sequence goes on from OZ023264.1 coordinate 110,920,727, forward strand.
TTTCGCCTCTCAGCGCTGCGACCCTAATGTGTCTTTTGTGCATGACTATTTTATAATAGTTGAACAAAATGTCCAGACTTGTCGTATTATAGTCTATTATGTTTTTGGGGGCTTTTACCTCTTTCCTGGGGTGTTAGTGTCACCTCTTCAACATATTTGAGCCTTTTGCAGAACTGAGCTGCATAGTTGGTGTTCTATCGTTTCTGCTGCTTCAGTTCAGTATCTACAGTTTTCACTGCCCGCCTTACACATCTTCATAAGGTGCTGCGTCCAGACTACTATTATTAAATACGGAAAAAAAATATTTGAAAATTGATGGCTTTTCTTTTAAAAATTTAAACTTACGAATTGTCAAGCATATGTCATAATATAGTGCCAGTCAATAATACTACTCCAGAAAAGGGGTACGATCGGTGATGGCGACGGAAGGTTGAAAACGTTAATAATACTGCTACTACTACTACCAGTCATGCAATTCCAATAAAATGGTAGGCATACCACAGAATCCTACGCTATTTATTAACAATGTTTCTCTTAGCACTTCTGTGCTGACAAGCTATTTTCGCTTCTTCTGTATTCATACATCTCCGCATACACACTCTCCTATTACGTGAACTTTTGACCTCTTTCGTGTTCAATATATCGCCCACAACATCCGACCAAGCTTTTTTGGGCCTTACAAGGCCTCTTTTACCATTAACAAGCTCCATAAAAAAAGCTGACCTGACCTCTTTCTTCTTTAATATAACGCCCACGATATCCGACCAAGCTTTTTTGGATTTTTCAAAGCCTCTTATACCATATACACGCTCCCTAAAAATTCTGCATCATCATCTATTCGTTCTAGGTGTCCAAACCATCTAAGCACGCTGCTCTCATAATTTTAATAAACTTCTGATCAGTCGGTACCAGTATGCTGTTATAAACAGACACTTTGGCTTCTTTAGGTATACTCCTAGCTACAGTGATTATAGCTCCCAGCACCTTTCTTCCTGCATTTACCATACTTTGTATCTCATCACGTATTCTTCCGTCGTTTGTAAACAGTCTTCCTAAATATCAAAATTCCATCACTTTCTCTAGTAGATTACCTTTTATCAAGAGACTACAATTACTCGTTCCACCCTCTTTATCAAATACCTGCATCATCAGCGTACAGTAAAACTTTTACCTCAGAAGCGTTCATTTTTATGCCTTCTATCTGGGCAAACTAAAAAAACTCTGGACGCAGCAAGTGCGTTATGGTAGTGAATTTTCATAAAAATGTTTTTATTGCAAATATGTGTTTTCTTTTTAAGAAAGCAGGCATCAATTTTGGTTACCAGTATAACCAATATAGTAAAAACAATGTGCCATGTTTCATAAAAATAACTTTATTGTGTGAAAATGTACAAAAATTTCCAAAAGTAAACTTAAAGTGTTCCCGGATAAACTCGTTTCTTGGTCAACCTTATAGGTTTATAGCAAATTGGCCTATTCAAATATAAAGCATTTGATCAAAATTCGCTACCATAACGCACTTGCTGCATCCAGAATTTCTTTTCTTATAAACATGCATTATATTTCGATGGAAAATGCAAAAATGCAATAACATAAAGCGTGTTTGATTAAAAAAAAAGAAAATTTGTATCACCAACGATTTATGGGCCACCCTGTGATTGTAGAAATATTTTTTTAAGATGTAGCTCAAGACACCCTATAATTAATATATACAAATTTTTTTCATATCTTGTATAATAACGGATATATTGAGCTTTATTAATTTTTTACGAAAATTCGACAAAAATTATATACCATTAAACGATAAACTCTATAGCTAAGACTACTGCCAAACATCAGAGAAAGGGTCTATTTGAAATGAATTTTCTGGAAACATTTTAGTAAAATGAAGGACAATGACGGTTGAAACTAAGACTTCAGGGTTTGTAAAACATCTTTCTTGAGACATTTGATTTCCATAGCCCGTATTAGATTCAAATTATTTGCCTAAATGTTGCCGATTTTGACGTTTTAAATCGCAACTTTGACGTTTTGAGGAAAACCCCGATTTATTTTTCTTTAAATGCCTATAACTTTTTTGTCTTTTGACCTACATAGCTAAATGTTGGTAGGCAACTGACCTATAAGGATGTAAACCCGCGTACCAAATTTGGTTGCCCTTACTTTGTTAATTCCGGAGATATAATTTTTTTTCGAAAGAAAACACAACATTTTCCGGGAAAACCTGGGCAGATTTTTGTGGCTAACGAACTTATCCAAGCCATTTGCAAAAGGAATTTATTCACCAAATTTAATCAAAATCGGCCCATTATTTTTTGAGTTATCGGTGTGATACACACACACACACACATTATATATATATATATATATATATATATATATATATATATATATATATATATATATATATAAATTAAAACTGACCCCGGATATGTGTTCTGGGGGGCCTAATTAGCGCTCATTAGTGATTTTTTTTAAAGAAAATTCACTAAAACATAATTTATAAATTAATGTGTGTGTTTAATCAGTCAGTTCTTAATGCGTAAAATAGGCTATATTTTGGATCAGAATTTTCTGTGACTTTTTTTGATAAACGAAAATTATTAAATTTCTTTAAAGTAGAATGTGAATAGTCTGCAAGTCTGGATCAAATTACAAAACGAAAAGTAAACATTTCGTTTGTTACTCAATATATGTACGTCATAATTGATAATTTAAGAAATATTCTGGAACTGATAAGGTTTGGAGAGAACAAATATTGCATTAAATATCTTTAGCAGGGTCTTGAATTTTTGTCTCAATTTTTACTTTCATTCGTTTGACTTAAATATGTAGATATAGATATTTTCTGTGAATTTTTGGTATTAGTTCGGATTAATGCCGATGAAGTTAAGCTACGTCGGATGGGCTAATTCATGGACAAGTTTCTGAATAAAATGGAGATTGATGAAGAACGAGTATTGCATGAAAAGTGTTTTACGAATTCTTGGTTGTTGTTGTCTTAATTTAGTGAGACTGTTTTTTACTAACTACAGTTTTTGTAAAGCAAGTTAAAAGGTCTTTACATATGTATTTATTACTAAAGTTCTCTTCCAATATTTTTTTTGTCGGCCTAACATATTTGTCAGTTTGACAAGGAATACATAAGTGAGAAGTTTGTTTGAAGCCTTATGAATTCTGTTGGTTTTAACGAAATTGAAATAAATTTGGACGCAGAAACTGCGTTATGGTAGTGAATTTTTATAAAGTTTTTCAAGCCGAAAACTCAATGTCCAATTGAGCTAGAATTTTCAGCTTTGATACATAGTTACAGCTTTTATAAAAGCAACACGCATACCAAATTTCATAACAATAATTTAAGAAATTTCAGAGATCAAATGATTGAAAAAGAAACGTAATTTATTTTGAAGGAATTGGTTCGATTGGGTTGATTAATGAGCTCCTCCCAGCGATTAACAAAGGAAAAATACGTGCCAAGTTTAAAATTTGACTGATACCTTCCTTCTGTAAATAGCTTTTATAAGTTCTTTAAAAAGCCCGATCAGATTTTTCGCGGAATTCAAAGTGTGAAAAATTTGTTACTCCCCGCCTATCAAGCATGTCAATTAGATTATGTTATTTCCTGACAGAAATTTTGTAGTGGCAATTAGACTACTTTTTTGCTCTATTTTTAGGACCATCAGATGATGAAGACAGAGACGATGAAGATGAAGAAGTAGCTGCTCTTACTGCCCAAGGTCAGCAACAGAATGCATACTCTTCAGAAAGTAGCATCGGATCCAGTTATTATGGAGGAGGGGGGGTAAGTTTTATACAGCTTATAAAATATTTGTGATATTGGTCATATTTGTATTCATTGTCTGATGTCAATTTGGCCTACTCTTTGCTTCATCATTCTATCTATCGCTGTTTCGATCTTTACATTCCCCTGTATTCTCCATGGTTACCCACTGTGGATTAGTTTAGATATCATCAATAATATTATGCAAAAGGAGCGAGCTCTTAGGGAATACCGTAGAGCCCCTGGCTCTGCCTCTTACAAGGATTTCAGATATCTAAGATGTTTGGCAAAGTGCGAAATAGGGCAAGCACACAGGAACTACATCAAGGAGGTTGAAAATGCAATTTCAGAAGACCCGAAAACCTTTTGATTTTATTTTCAGAGAACGGTGGGATGCTCAAGGATCCCTGTTGAGACATCTGTTAAAACATTCAAAAATACCTTCCCTTCTGGCCATGACCAGGTTCCAAGTTTCCTTGTTCAAAGACTGTTGTTGTGTTATCCTGGCTCCTCTATCCTATATATATATATATATATATATATATATATATATATATATATATATATATATATATATATATATATATATATATATATATATATATATATATATATATATATATATATATATATATATATATATATATATATATATATATATATATATATATATATATATATATATATATATATATATATATATATATAGGGTGATTCACAACACAATGGACACATAATGTGTGCATGTAGAGGACCTTAAAACATGCCGATTTTTTATATAAAATTTTTCTGACGCCCATGGTTGGTGAGATATTGACCACAGAAGATTTTTTAATAATTACAAGAAACAGCTGTACTGCAGCAGTGCCCTAACATAGAACAACCAAATTTGGTAGATGGTTTTCTTATATCAACATCCTTATTGGACAAAAATTTGAAGTGGATATAAACTCAAAAAGAGGGAAGTTCGGGGTGGGTCACCCTTTTAATGATTTGATTTTTTTTTAATCCTAACCTAATTAAAAGTTAAAGTCCGTCAATTCTATAGCAAATTAAATTTTATCTCTTTTTCTCCTCTTGTCAATTTTTCGACAAATTACCCATTTTTTAATAACTTGAGATTTTTATAGTTGAGATTAAAACAAAATTATGTCCCTTGAAGATTTTATTAAACACTAATGTATCTGAAATTTAACGAACACTATTAAAAACGAATAAATTAAAAAACCATAAAAAACACTAGATATTGTTCAAATGATTTCCATTGTGTCTCACACATAACTTCACCCTTCATCGAAAATTAAAGTCGACTCTGTTAAGTAATTGGATGTCACTTTTAATAATGGTCTACTTATTATTGATGCGACTCCACAAATCTTCTGCAGTTTGAACTGGTGTTAAATACATATATTCTTTTAAAGCCCCCCAGAGAAAAGTCACATTTATTCAAGTCTGGTAATCGTGCTGGCCAATGTTGAGGGCAATTAATTCCACGACCTATCCATCGATTTGGAAACTGTTGGTTTAAAAATCCATGAACATTTGTTGTGAAATGTGGTGGCGCCCCATCATGCATAAACCACATTTCGCTGCACAGTTGTAAGGGCAGCTCCTCCAGCAGCTCAGAAGAACATTTTGCAAGAAAAGCAAATATGTTGCGCCGTTTAACTGGTTTGGTAAAATAACCAGCCCAACCAAATGTCCGCTAACAATACCTGCCCACACATTTATGTTAAATTCTCTTTGGAAATGGCGGGTTACTGTAGCATGTGGATTTACATCCGAATATTTGTGGCAGTTGTGCACATTTGTAGTACCTCTTCTTGTTAAGCAAGCTTCATCTGTAAAAAGAATGGTCTTGGGAATATCAATGTTCTGATGTAAGATGAACTTACAAAAAACAGTCTTGCCTCAAAATCCCACGGCAGCTGTTCTGGCACTTTTTGAAGGTGATAGGGACGCAGCAGATTGCGTCGGATAATTCTATGGACTGTCTGTTGTGTTATATGAAACTGCCTGGATAGTCATCTAATGCTGGTTTGATACTGTCTTGGTTCATACTGTCTAGAAGACGCTCCTCAGTTTGTGCGTTCACTACATGAACAAATCCTCCAGCATTTTTTAAGAAAAAGGAACTCGTTTCCTGAGCTCTGCGTTCAACATTGGCAAACGTTTGACGATGTGGTATATTACGATTAGGAAATCTTCTTCCTCTATGCATCTGCGGCAATTATCCTCGCGAAACCCTAATACCATAAGCATGTCAACTTGTTCATTAATCGAGAATTTTCCAACCATTTTGAGGAACAAATTATCACAAAAGAAAACAAGAAACACAAGACAATAATTATTGTAAAACTTAATAAATATAAGTAATGTCACATTTGACAACTCTAACCTAGCAGCAGATGACTTGCAGAGCTCCCAAGGCATCACCTATGAGACTTTAATGTTCAATAAAATCTTTAAGGGACATAATTTTGTTTTCATCTCAATTCTAAAGATCTCAATTTTCTCAAAAACGGTTGGTTTGTGGAAAAAGTGACAAGAGGAGAAAAAACTCTGGACGCAGCAAATGCGTTATGGTAGTGAATTTTCATAAAAATATTTTTTAATAGCAATAATGTGTGTTTTTCTTTAAGAAAGCAGGCATCAAATTTGGTTACCAGTATAATCTATATAGTAAAAACAATGTGCCATGTTTCATCAAAATAACTTTATTGTTTGAAAATGTACAAAAATTTCCGAAAGTGAACTTAAAGTGTTCCCGAAAAAACTCGTTTCTTGGTCAACCTTATAGGTTAATAGCAAATTGAGCTATTGAAATATGAAGCATTTGATCAAAATTCGCTACCGTAACGCACCTACTGCGTCCAGAATTTTTTTCTTACAAACATGCATTATATTTCGATGGAAAATGCAAAAATGCAATAACATAAGGCGTCTTTGATTGAAAAAAAAAAAAAAAGAAAATTTGTATCACCAACGACTTATGGGCCAGCCTGTCATTGTAGAAATAATTTTTTAAGATGTAGCTCAAGACACCCTATAATTAATATATACATTTTTTTCATTGAGCTTTATTAATTTTTTTACGAAAAGTCTACAAAAATTATGTACCATTAAACGATAAACTCTATAGCTAAGGCTACTGCCAAGCATCAGAGAAAGAGCCTATTTGAAATGAATTTTCTGGAAATATTTTATTAAAATGAAGGACAATGAGGGTTGAAACTAAGACTTCAGGGTTTGTAAAACATTCTTCTTGAAACATTTTATTTCCATAGCCCATATTCGATTCAAGTTCTTTACCTAAATGTTGCCAATTTTGACGTTTAAATCGCAACTTTGACGTTTTGTGGAAAACCCCAATTTATTTTTCTTTAAATGCCTATAACTTTTTTGTCTTTTGACCTACAGAGCTAAATTTTGGTATGTAACTTACCTATAAGGCGTACCAAATTTGGTTGCCCTTACTTTGTTAATTCCGGAGATATAAATTTTTTACCAAGTTTGGTTATCATAGCTTTTTTATTTTTTGAGATAAAATTTCTTTTTGAAAGAAAACTTAAATTTCCTGTAAAACATCGTCCGATTTTCCTGGCTAACGAACTTATCCAAGCCATTTGCAAAAGGAAGGTATTCCCCAAATTTAATTAAAATCGGCTCATTCTTTTTTGAGTTATCGGTGTGATACATACACACACACACACACACACACACACACACACACACACACACACACGCACACACACACACACATATATATATATATATATATATATATATATATATATATATATATATATATATATATATATATTCAAAATTCAAAATTCAAAAGTCGGGATCTCCTCATTAGTGATTTTTTTTAAAGAAAATTCACTAACAGGTAGAAAATGTAATTTGTTATAAAATTAATGGACTTTAACTTTTAATTAGGTTAGGGTTTAAAAAAAATCTAATCATTAAAAGGGTGAGCCACCCCTAATTCACCCTTTTTGAGTTTATATCTACTTAAAATTTTTGTCAAATAAGGACGTTGATAAAAGAAAACTATCTACCAAATTTTGTTGTTCCATGTTAGGGCAGTGCTGCAATCCAGCTGTTTCTTGTAATTATCATGTATCTTCTGAGGTCAACATCTTACGAACCATGGGCGTCAGAAATATTTTATATAAAAATCGGCATGTTTTGAGGTCCTCTACATGCATACATTCTGTGTTCATTGCATTGTGAATCACCCTATATATATATATATATATATATATATATATATATATATATATATATATATATATATATATATATATATATATATATATATATATATATATATAGGGTGTCTTATCCCTGGAACACTCACGTATATCCCGGAATGAGTCCCCGTTTCTAGAGATATGTAAGGTTTTAGGTCGTGCGTGCTTTTAAGACTGAAACTATGCCGGTATTAACTATAACTATATTGTAAAACTCTATAAACATAACAATGGTGAAGTAATTAAATAACAAGTAAGAGACTATCGTCTTGAGTTACTGAGTCCATCAGTTATCGTCGTGGATGGATGGCCTTGCACACCGTCGTTGAGTACCTCGGCGTCGTCTAGGTACTCTCTCGTCGTACTTGTCGCGCACTATGTTCACTCAAGCTCTCTTCACACTCGACTCTCGACTCCGACCGTCTTGTACGAACTAGTCATGTGTGACATTGTGTTGAATGGCACTTTTGTGCTGACACCTTTCTATGTGTCATGAGTGTTTTTAACAACGTCCGTCATTGTAATGACACTGACACACTATTAACTCCCTTGTTCCTCGACACACGTGCGTCACTCTGTAGCGCCCGGACATCTATGCATATCGTTAGCGGCAGAACGTTCATGCACACAGTTGTTGAGATAAAATTAATACCCCCCCCCCCCCCCACACACACACATATATATATATATATATATATATATATATATATATATATATATATATATATATATATATATATATATATATATATATATATATATATATATATATATATATTAGGACACTCCAGACATGCACATTTTCGGATTTGTGGAAGATTTCCCGGATTGCGCCTGTATACAAGAGTAGCAACCGATCTTAAATTCCGAATTACCGACCAATTGCAATACTTTCTAATTTAGCAAAGGTATTTGATATGTGTTTATATAGCTTTTTCTATTCTTTGATCAAAAGTTACATGTCTCCCTTCCAGCACGGTTTTGTGCCTAAACGTTCCACTTGCACCAATCTCATCATAATGACACAATGCATTTCCAATGTTTTGGATGTACAAGGCCAACTAGATGTAATTTATACAGACTTTTCAAAGGCCTTCGCCAGAATTAACGAGTGCATTTTGTCGAAGCTGGACAGACTGGGATGCTCCTCTCAATTGGTTCATTTTTTTTCATTCCTACCTACAAAACAGAACTCACTACGTGGTCTTTGATGGTCACCATTCCCAAAACATTGTTGCAACATCTGAAGTTTCTCAAGGTTGAAACTTGGGCCCATTGCTTTTCCTTTTTTTCATAAATGACATACCTGCGACTCTTGGGTGCGACAAGCCTCTTTTTGCCGATAATTTGAAGACATACACACAGATTGATTCTCTGGACGATTGCATTGCACTCTAAATTGAACAAAACAAGGTGCACAAATGGTGTGAAGAAAATTACCTGGGCATGAATATGACTAAGTGTAAAGTCATGTCATTTAACAGGGAAAAGCAGTATTTTGTTTATGACTACACATATTCCACAATTAATATTCGAAGATGTAGCACCACGATTGTTGACCTAGGGGTTATATTTGACCGTCAGCTTTCTTTTAGTGAGCACATTTCAGTTACTCTCCTTTCGGCCTTACCAATGTTGGGTTTCCTTATAAGAAATTGCAGTCACTTTACAAGTGCGCAGGTTCTGAAAGCATTATTTTATGCATACTTTAGGTCTAGGCTTGAATACTGCTGCCTAGTATGGAATCCTTATTACAGGTGCCATATTTCTACTCTTGAAAGAGTGAATCGAAGATTTACGAAATACCTCAACTATAAAATTCATGGTGTTTATCCCCCAAGAGGTGCATGTGAAGAAAGTCTTCTACTGCACCTGAATGGAACATCTCTACTGAGCCGTAGAATCATTACCTCCTTAAAGTTCCGTTATGGTATCCTGCTTGATGGGATTGACGCTCTGGAGATCTTGGCTCAGATTTTCATAATAACGCCACGACTTAATTCTAGATCCTCATGTTTATTGTATTGTCTGCAGGCTAAGTCAAATCTCCAGGTTAGATCTCCTATCTACTTTGTAACATCTAACTTTAACAACATTAGTTAAAATTGTGATATAAATGCAGATCCAAGCAACTATATTTTAAGCTTGGTTCACATACAATTCTTTAACATCACTGGATTACTGAAGTCGCTGTAGTTGTGTGTCTGTTTATATTGATTAAACTTTGGTTCTATCACTTCAATTTTATATGAGTCATGCTTTCTTTGTTATTTGATATTTTTTTTATTACTATTTACATTACTTCAAATTCAATTTTAATGTTCTTATAATGTATATAGGATGTTTTATTTGCAATTTTTTGTTTTTTAAAATTATTAATCTAGGGCTATTGTATTTCTTAATTGTATATGAGTATATGTACTTGTTTTATCTATAATACCCTATAATGGGAACTCTGTCCTGTTGGGTATTTAAATAAATAAATTAAATAAATTAAATAAATTAAATAAATAAATAAATAAATAAATAAATAAATAAATAAATAAATAAATAAATAAATAAATAAATAAATAAATAAATAAATAAATAAATAAATAAATAAATAAATAAATAAATAAATAAATAAATAAATAAACATACAAATAAATAAATAATAAATAAATAAATAAATAAGGTTTATTCAACACAACAAATAAAAACAAGTAAATAAACCATTATTAGCTGCTAAAAGTATTTTATTTAATGCAAAAAAGACAACTACTTCCAAACTTGAAAACCTTTCAAAATATTACAATTATAACATAGATGAATTACACACTAAAGGCAATGTCGCCTCGTTTACGCAACTATGACTGTCTCTAGCAGCTCTTTTATTAGATTGTAGTTTCCACACTTTATCATGGGGCCAGGTTTTAATCTATCCAACCTTCTTCTTCTGGTAAATGGAACAATGATCGTTTTGCGGGGGTTCACAGACATCTGTTCCCTCCGACATCAATCATTCACTCCATTTAGTGCCTCTTGAAGAGTACTTGCAAGTTCCTCCTCAGATTTGTCTCTAACCATTATGACAAGATCATTAGCATACGCCTGGACCTCAACCTCCCACAGCCACAGGATAGCCAGCAAATCGTCCACAAAGAGGGACCACAGCAGGGGGGGGGGGATAAAACTCCCCCCGGAGGGCACCCCTTCGCAGCCCTGAAGCTGACCACCTCCCCCTGCAACGAGGTAATAACGGTCCGATTGTGAACCATGCTTCCGATCCAGCCACAAATGGTAGGTTCCACCCCTCTAGCGATAGTGGCTTTGTAGAGGGAGATAGGTAATGGATTATTAAATGCTCCTTCAATGTCGAGAAATGAAGCCACCGCCACCTCCCCGTTATCCAGGGAGTGTGTGATTTTCTCGACGAGGTTATTGAGTGCTAACTCAGTAGATTTGTCAGTGATAGGCATACTGGTGGGTATTAAGGGGGTTGTTGACTAAGATGTTCCCCCTAATGTGTCCGTCCAGTATTTTTTTCCAATCCCTTCAGGAGGAATGAGGTAACACTGAGAGGTCTCAGTGATGTGGGTAGGAGGTCATTACGTCCTAGTTTGGGAATGTAAACCCCCCTAATCACCGTCCAGCTGGATGGAATAAAGTTCCAAGCCAGACTGGCTCTATACAGCCTGATCAGGAATGGTAGGAGAATCTCCACTTCATTTTGTAGTAGGACCGGAATTACCCCATCCTCCCCTGGCGTCTTGAATGGCTAGAAATGTTTCACAGCACACTCCACTGCCGAGGCTGTAACTATTCTCCGAGTAATCCGCCAGTCTTCCCTTTGAGGGCGTTTAAATCGACCCTCAGCTGGCAGGACATCTTCATTGCTCAGGATCAGACAATCTGGGAAGTGTGTGTGTGCTAAGAGCTCTAACGTTTCTTTCCGTGATTCTGTAAAGGAACCATCTGGTCGTTTTATTGATCCCAGTTCTTGAACACGGTCGCATGAGAGAGTTCTGTGGATTCTGGTGCTGCTGGGCAAATTAGCGATGTTATATAATAATAATATCACCACAGTAGACAAACTCCGCACCCAGGAGTCTTTGACTTGTGTGGGGGAGCTAATATACACATATAGACAAAGGAGACCACCCATAACTCATCAGAAGCCAGCCTTTCCACATTCGAGTGAAAAAGACTGACTGTCTAAATACGGGACTCGAACTCGCTACCTCCTAGTCCGATTCTAGAGGTTACTCACCTTGCGAACTGAGCGAACTGTTATAAAATATTCCAAAATTGCAATTTCAGTATTTTCATTGTTTACGACTGGTTTACTTCTATGCACTCTGACTGGTCCAAAATTTCTTAAGTTTTCAATAATTCGTTTAACTGTATTTGATGTTGGTTTTGGTTTTTGCAGATATAGGTTTGCAAATGTTACACATCTTCTTGAAATAATTATATTACATTGCCCACAAATGATAAATAAATTTAAATAATCATCATTTGTATAATTTAGACGTCCTGACATAATTGTTTGAAGCAATTAAAAAGCAAGTGACATTAATTTAGCATCTGTCTGACAGTTGTATTGCAAACTTAATCGTGGCCAAATAAGTGAGATCAAACGACCACTATTGTAATAGAAAAATAGAGAATTGCTAATATTTCTAAAAGTAATGTTTTTTTGAATAAACAATCTCATACACAATTTTAATGCGGAATAAGCTTAAATAATCAATATAGAGGCTTTCCATTTGAAAAACTCAAGTTTCAGCAGTTCTTTGATCTTAATTTTGATACTTCTTTTTCGAACACTCTGTATCAATAAATTCAATAATGTCATTCAAAGACTGTTAGACTGTTCACCTACAAGGAATGCAATCCAAAGTAAATAATTACGTCGTGTGTATGAGAGTGGTGTTCCGGGAGGCACTGGAGAATGTGAAAGAGGGTGTTAAAATCAACGGCACCCTTATTAATAATATACGATTCGCCGACGATACGGTCGTGGTCGCCGACAGCCTACCACATCTCCAGAATATGATGGACCTCATCGTTGAGCATAGCACACGGTATGGTTTACACATAAACGTTGCCAAGACCAAGGTGGTTATGTTCTCCAGGGCACCAAGACGGGCGATCCTTCAAATTAACAACCAGGTTGTGGAACAGGTGCCGTCCGTTAAATACCTTGGAGCCCTCGTCAACGAGAACAGTGACCTTAAAATGGAAATCAGATCAAGGATAGAACAGACCAGAAGGACATTCATCTCCATGAAGAAACTCTTCACCAGTAGAGACCTAAACCTACAGCATCGCATACGTATATTGCACTGTTATATCTTCTCAGTGCTACTCTATGGCTTCGAGAGCTGGACATTCTGCCAATCAATGGAGAGCCGCATTGACGCCTTTGAGATGTACTTGTATCACCGTATACTGCGTATATCCTGGGTAGACAGGATAACAGGAAGTGCTAAGGAGAATAGGTAAAGGCAAAGAACTGCTGACAACCATCAAAGAAGAAAAGCTCCAATACATCGGGCACATTATGAGGGGGGAGCGGTACGAGCTCCTCCGACTCCTCATCGAAGGAAAGATCGAGGGCAAACGATCTGTGGGCAGACGGCAGAACTCATGGCTGAAAGATCTGCGTCGATGGTTCCGACGGACATCTGTGGAGATTTTCAGAGGTGCGGTATCACGCACCATTATAGCCAGTTGGATCGCCAACCTTCGTAGGGAGACGGCGTCTTAGGAAGAAGAAGTGTATGAGAGAAAAAATCAATATATTCCGGTCTGAAACGTAAATTTTGACATAGAAGTTCGAATATCTCAACAAGAAGAAGACTTAGGTATTTGATATTTTACAGAAAAAGTATTCAGAATTTTACGCAGAATCTCAAAATGTCATAACATACTGGGTGTCCAATTTGAAATAATGAAGCTGACATCTACTTCCGGTATAACCGGAAATACCACAAGCGGAGAATATTTTAGCTGAGTGTCCCCCAATTCCATTAGTACAGTACCAAATTTTGAGATTTTTCCTGATGGTTTTCCCATAACCAATCGATGCAGTTCTTGGTGGTTGACCCTGTATACTATATAACAGAAAACTGTTTTGGCCGTTTAAGAAGTGTCTTTGCAGGTTCATTGTGAATCTTTGCATCTGATGTATGTTTTTGAGTTCTTCTGCAATAGTCTCAAATGATCTGGTGCTGTTGAGTTTTATATTTGTTCTTGATGCTACTACATGTGCTTCTGCCTGTGGCCTTGTTGACACATATGTACTTCACTACTTCCCTGCCACTTTAATGTTATTTTTATTTTATTATTCCATATTTTATATATTAATTTACATTCTTCCAGGTTCATAAGGTTATGAATTTGTAAAACGTTTAATGTGTCATACAGACATTTAGTGGGATAAAACCAGTTTGAAGCATATAATATTTTTAGTGTCCGGTTTTGTATTCTCTGCAATTGTTGTAATCTCACCTTTGGCACAGAAACCCAAACAGCCGTCATATATCTCTTGTGTGGTTATATTAATGAATTATATATTAGTCTCTTCAATCTCTCTGTTAAACAATATTCATCCATTCTAAAGGCTCCACTAAGACTAGATATATTTTTCCTTACATTATTTAAGTGTTTCCAAAATTGAACTGATTGTCCAAGGTATTTATAGTTATTTATTTGTCTTATTTTTTGATTGTTTATATTAATATTCGTATATTTTATGCATATACATTTTTGTGCGAACATTATGTACACTGTTTTATCTAAGTTTATTTTCACGTTATTACCTAATAACCACCTATAATATGTATCCAAGTTATCATTGACTATTTTTTCCAATGAATCCTGGGAGTCGTGCGAATACAACAGCACTGTGTCATCTGCGAAAGTTATGTACGTAGCTTTTAGTTTTGCTAATGATAGATTATGTACATACAACAAATACAAAATTGGTTCAAGCACAGATCCCTGTGGGACACAAGCTTTCACAATTTTGGAGGTGCTTCTTTTACTATTCATGACAGTTGCTTGTCTTCTGCCAAATAGATAACTAGATATAAGTTTATGTGCAATGCCACATACTCTCATATTATCCAGTTTGTTTAATAGAATGCTACAATTAACTGTGTAAAATGCCTTTTTTATATCTAGAAACATTGCCAGCACATATTTTTTCTCATCAAGATTAGTAGTGATAAACTCTATAACTTCAGTACTTCCTTTTTTAGC